>JAQPPZ010003934.1:0-93793 GCA_028583015.1 Wollemia nobilis
TTTGCTCTTGACATTTTTCATGGCTACATTTTTCCTATGTAGCCACTGTAGAAACAAGTAAACCCTTATATTCAAATATGTCAATTATAATATTGTGGCACAGGAGGTTAGAACATCTTAGTAAAAAGAGCCTAAAAGAGATGTGTTCAAAGCAGATAGCCTATGGATTGGAGAAATAGAACTTTGGTTTTATGGGTTTAAGTGAAGCATGCATTTTAGGAAAACATAAAAGAGTCACTTTTGCCTCTAGTGACTATAAAACTAAGGAAACATTAGAATTGGTACATTTTGATATTTGTGGGTACCTTTTGAAGTTGCTTCATTAGGCGGATCTAGGTATTTTATTACTTTCATTGATGATTTCTCTAGGAAATCATGGGTTTACTTTCTTAAACAAAATTCAGGGGCTCTTACTACTTTCAAAGAGTTTGTTGCTACAATTGAAAGACAAACTGAGAAGTGAAGGCTTTGAGGAGTGATAATGGTGGATAATATTGCTCCTATAAATTCACTACTTTTTACAAGTTGCATGGTATTGCAAGCAAAAAACAACTCCATATACATCATAACATAATGGAGTTGCAAAAAGGCTCAACTTGACATTGTTGGAAAAGGCAAGAAGCATGAGAGGATGTAGGTTTGAATAAAATTTTTTGGGTAGAGGCTACTAATATAGCTAACTATGTGAACAATATGTCATCTAGTCCTATTCTCAGTGGGAGAACACCAGAGGAATATTTGAGTGGAGTCAAAACCTCAGTTGCTCATTTGAGAGTGTTTGAGTGTGAAGCATTTGTTATTGTGCCCAAGGAAAATAGGAAAAAGTTTGACAATAAATATGTTAATGGAGTAATCATTGGATATAGTGATGGAATCAAAGATTACAAATTTTGGATGCCTTCACAGCATCGTCATGTGTTCAGTCATGATGTAGTATTCAAAGAAGACATGCAACAAATAAGAGTCCATGGAAATCAACCCAGACAGCCAAGAACAATTTGATGCAACTACTGGTTTAAGAAATCAGCCACAAATTGTTCCACCATTAAGTGTAGATCTCATTTCTACTCCTTTGTTAGAGTTACCACGTGATACTAATAAATTTTCATGCAATTGGAAGCATCAACAGGATAATGAGATTGTTGTGGAAGAGTCCAATAAGCCTCAAGTTGTTGAAGAGCAACCTACACATGAGGAGCAACTCCAAAATTCTGACATTATTCAAGAAGTGTAAACTTTGAGAAGTCAATGACAAAGGAGTGCACCAATCAGATTTGGTTATGATGAATACAATAACTTTGCATTATCTTCCATGAGTGATGAGCTTGTAGGTGTTAAAAATACTCTCACTAGTGATGAAGCAATTCATTGAAAGAACTATGGGAGAGGAAATATAGTCAGTAGAGAAAAATAAGACTTGGGACTTTGAAGTGTTGCCTAAGGGTAGAAAGGTCATTGGCTGTAAATGGGTATTTAAAAGGAAATACAAGGTTGATGGCTCAATTGAGACATGTCAAGATAGGTTAGTAGCAAAAGGATACTCTCAGGTTGAAGGGCTTGACTTTGAAGAAACATTTTCTCCTATGGAAAAGATTGCATCTATTAGATTGCTCTTTGTGTTGGCTACTATAAATGATTGGAAAATTTAGCAAATGGACATGAAGACAACTTTTCTTCATGGAGATATCAATGAAGACATTTACATGGAGCAACCGTTTGGGTTTAAAGTGGGAGAAATGTTGTATGCAAGCTGAGAAATTGGTTGTATGGGTTGAAGCAATCCCCAAGGTAGTGGTATAAAAGTTTTGATATCTTTGTGATTGGACATGGTTTTGTGAGAAGTGATGCTAATCATTGTATCTATCTCAAGCATGAAGGCAAACACTTTCTAATTCTGGTGTTACTTGTAGATGGCATTCTTCTTTTTAGCAATTCAAAATATCTTGTGAAGAACACCAAGTCTGGATTGTCAAGAAAATTCATGAAATACCTTGGCCCATTACATTGTTTCTTGGGTATTGAAGTGAAGAGAAACCATGGTAAGAATATGTGGATTATCCAGAAGAGATATATTGCAAACTTGCTTACTCTTTTCAGAATGGATGCATTCCTGTCTTTACACCTTTTCAGGTTGGAGTTGCATTGTCAAAAGATGTGTCCAAAGGATGATGATGAGAAGAGTGTCATGGACAAAGTTCTCTATGCAAGTGCAGTTGGTAAACTGATGTATGCAATGGTGTGTACAAGACTAGATATTGCTCATGCAGTTGGAGTTGTGAGCATTCTTATGTCTAATCCTAGTTAGCAATATTGGGTTGCAGTGAAGAGAATTCTCAAATATATGAAAGGCGCCAATGATTTTACAATTTGTTATGATGGCAAAAATAATAATCAACTACAAGGTTTTGTAGATTTTGATTATGGTGGAGATATTGATACTTCTAAATCTAATAGTGCATGTGTTCACACTATTTGGAGGAGTTGTGAGTTGAAGAAGTAAAAAGCAGCAAGTGGTGGCTCAATCGACTACTGAATTTGAATACAATGTTGTTGCAGAAGCATCCAAGGAGGCGGCCTGGTTACATGTAGTGTGTAGAGCATTGGTTTTCAACAAAGTTTAATTACTTTGTGGTGTGACAATCGAAGTGCAATTGACTTACCATGAATCCTAAAATTCACTCTTTTACTAAGCACATTCGAGTGAAATTTTATTATATCAACGAGATGGTGGAATCTGAAGAAGTTGAGTTGCAAAAGATCGGTACACAGGACAATGCAACAGATGCACTGACAAAGCCATTGGATGGCAGGAATTTCATTTGGTGTAGATATTTGATGAGAGTTCTCTCATTTTGATTAGTAACCCTGAAGAATAAGAAGACATTTTCTATTCATTTACTTAGTCTCTTTGGCAAGTGGGAGATTGTTGGATATGTGCCAAGAATATTGGGTTTTTGTTACACCCCTTAGGCCTGTACACCCTAAAAAAAATTGGTTCCACTTTTTTTGGAAGATAATTTTTTAGCTAATAAAATACCTTTATAGGCACACGATTTTGGAAATTTCCTCACGGTTGGGAGTTGCTAGACATGTGTTGAGATGTTATTAGTTGGTTGCCTAAACATGGGTAGGAAAACCCTAAACATGGTACCTCCACGTATGTATTTATTTTCATAGATGCAACTTTGTAAAATGTGTATGTGTGAAGAACAATGAGAGAAGAACATCTCTCAAATGTAATGTTGAATGTATTGGGAATGTAGTTCTTCCATTTTTCTGTCTATGCTCTATGGCATATCATGTATAAATTTTTACTGGTAAATTGTTCTTATGTTTCCTATTAGTTGCTTATTAGCTACACATTATTTTCTTCATTATATGAGTTTACTGTCATCCTTTATTTGTTGTTGAGTTGTTTGGCTACACATTTCGTTGTGCCAACATTATGCGGAGGTGTATGGTCCCCGGATGTAGGGTTTTTCTTCATAAGAAGGTGCAACATTTGAGATATCATCATGAGTTCTCCAGAAATGCGATTACAAATCCAAGCTCATTAATGGCAGAAGATCCCTCTAACAAATCCCTAGCATGGATAATAAGGTCATCATTTCAAACGACTCTAAATTATGAAGCCTCGGGACTATATGTCATTAATGTAAAAATATTGTAAGTGAGAATTTTGAAAGGGGTATTTTTTAATTTTTGGGGGAATCTCTCCCACTTCGAAAAGTCACCCATTCTCCTAAGGGACACTTTCTTTCATTCTCTCCTATGTCTCGACTTGGCTCGAGCCTTGTGTAGTTGGCCGAGGAGTTTTTGAACTTCTTTCCTCTGCATGTATGTAACAATTAGTTTGCACTAATAAGCATTTGTGGCTACTTATGAAATCCTTGTCCTGGTTCTAGTGCGAGTGTTTTGTTTTACCGCATGATCTTGGGTGGACTTGTGTTCCTCGTGCACTGTCATCCGTTGTGCATGTGTTAAATAAACCTGACATGGTGGGGGAGGATATTATTAGATCTTTGGCACATCACCACCCTTAGATAGATTAGGTAGATTTCCCTTTTCGTAATTTTACTTTTTGCATTATTTCATGTTTTTCTTTCCTTTTTTCCTTTTCCCTAGAGAAGTTAGAATAGGTTAGTGTAGCAAAGGAAGGACGAGCATCGAAGATAGCATCTAAAACAAGGAGTCGACCTTGGGTAAAAACCCCCAAAAATCGTTAGGTGGGAGCCACATCCCATGCCTCCTCAGAATTCCTAGGATTGATGCCCCCTTCCATGAGGGGCAGGGCACTAGATGCACCCACTTGGGAAGACAAAGGGTCTAATCCCAACCGCAAGGAGTCAGTTCAAACCGGCATTCTCGATGGGACACAAACTTGAAAAAATTATCCCCTGATTTAGAAGTCACATTGTGGTTCTGGTGAAGGTCATAGTCATCAACATTTTGAAGCCCTCAAGAAATTCACCTGGCGACTACTAATAAATAAGAATCTAGAAGAAGTTACCATTCCCAAATTGAGGTTGCAGTGGGAACCTCTATCTGGCCAATAACATCTCCCATATGGCGACTCCACTGCAAAGCACAAGATCAAGATTTGGGTGAAGGTATCGATCCATATGTTTTCAAGATCAAGAAGCACATTCATCTCCGCTACAACCAAAAGGACACCCGACATGGTTGTTCCATTAGCAACCTCCTTTTGGGATGATAAAAGCTTGTTGAAGCCCTCTAAGCCACCAATTGAATGGGAAAAGCTACCAATATTAGCACTAGAAGTCCTGTCGAAATACAACAACAAAGGCCTAACCACTCCATTGGAGCACCTGCATGAGATGGTCTTCACATACCATATACATTGTTTCACTAAGTAGGATGTAGCACTTTGGCTATTGGTAGTATCTTTGGGAAGGCACGTTAGGATTTTGACTCCCTCCCTCCCCATTCCATCACTAATTAGGATCAATTGGTTGCTCTCCTTATGTATGGGTTCATGATGGAGGCAACTACCAAAGAGGACAAGGATCAACTAGAAGGGTCGACACCAATGCTTCCTTGACAAGAGCCCATATGTCCCCACAAGGAAATCACCCTAATGTAGGACATGAATGGGAAAGAGGCAGATGTCCCAGTCAAACCCATCCTCGAGAGAAACTAGACCCACTGCTCACATCCGATCCAAGGAAGCATTTCAGTTTTGGTCAGGCGCCTTCACTGCTCAAGAAAATACGGGTCAACCGATCAACCTAAAAGAAGCGACAAAAACTGGAAGACAATGGTCCAAGGAGAAAAACTTGTGCATGTCCAACAACATGAGAGGCCCGAGTCTCCAAGCATATTAGTTGCCCATGCCAAATCTCGATGCCATATCTGGCGCAAGCCTAGGGACTCATTCTTTGATATGGCCAAGTGGTTAGGGGCCTTGGTAAGAAGCAAATCACATGTTCAAGAAGATGAACAAGGGAAAAGCAGAAGTTTGG
Source organism: Wollemia nobilis (assembly GCA_028583015.1). Classification (NCBI taxonomy): domain Eukaryota; kingdom Viridiplantae; phylum Streptophyta; class Pinopsida; order Araucariales; family Araucariaceae; genus Wollemia; species Wollemia nobilis. Next base: position 5,484 of record JAQPPZ010003934.1, read on the forward strand.
ATCGCTTTGGTCCAAATATTGCAGATTTCGATGGAGTGACACGACAAATCTAGTGCAATAAAAATCACCAAGTTTTGTGTACCATAGTGTAAATATCCAGCCTTTATAAATACAACTAGTAGCACCAAATATCATTTAGACATTGCTAGAACTAGGTAGCGACATGTAAAGGGAGAAAATGTTCAAGGCTAGCCCACACGTGAAAAGTATTGAATGGTGTATCAAGGATTTCACATGAGGAAGAGTTGCACGAAAAATAAAGGTTGAGGCATCAATGAAAGAGCCGAGAAATCTAAAATCCAATATCATCGCTAACTCACTCATAGCAAAGATCGTCGCAACTAAAGTATTGGGACAAAAAATAATGACGACCCACTTGAGCAGGGAGGTCTACATATATAGGGTGATCACCTCTCTATTTCCCACTAGTGTTTTTATGAGAGCGACCTTCCTAAGAAAAAATCCTTCCTTTTTCTCCTCCATACAACTAAAAGAAGAAAGCTTTGGGGGAGAACAAGATGAGAAGACCAAGAGCCCCTTCCATCTTCCAAGTAGCCAATGATGCGAAGATGATGTCGATGACGTGAAGATGCTCAAAATGTTGATAAGGGAAGGATTCCAAAGGCACATCTTGAAGCTCCCTGCACCGCAAAAGCAATCCGATCCACTGATCCAAAGCAAGAAAGAGACTTAGCCTTTTCAATGTTAGCTAAGCCTAGATTCGTCAAAGGAAGGGTCCTCCCTATTGACACTGAAAATGTCCTAAGTCTCATATCTTTGGCAAGATACCTTATATAAAAGGGACCTAGCACCCACTCATCACCCTCACAAGTGAGTGCGAAAACCAATATTTTCTCCATAAATAATTAGCTTTGCAACTTTTGAAAAGTTTAGGAAAGATGGAGGAGGGAATAGCCTAGGATGACTATGGGAAGGACTACCAACGCCAGTAGGAACATGTGATCTATGGGAGCAATGGCCAAGCCTCCATAGAACATTTGTTTCCCTTGGCCCCAAGAATTGGTCAACCCAATCATGGCACTAAAAGAGAGAACCTTTGGATCTTTACGTTTAGAGGAGTAATAATTATCCAAGGTAAAGACCTAGAGGTATAGCATAAAAGCATCAGTGCGACACCAGAGATCATGTGAAGGGAAGAACAGCTAGAAGGGAAAATTTGTGCTAGGAAGAGAGATCAACGAAAAGGGCACAGCCTAAACTCACCTTTTGAGAACAAGCGGGCCTTAGAAATGTCTAATTTTGCGAAAACAAGAATTTTCCTAATTTTTGACTTTGTGCCCAAGGATAAGGCAATGGCTTCCTAGGTTCCTTGTCCTCATCGAGTTAAGGATCCCCTGTGAGTCACCAAAACTATAATGAGTTCTCACTACACTTGGGTGGATTAAGGTCAATTGACCCCTTTTGAAGGTTGGTTCTAGTAGAAGCCCAAAATATCCTAGGTTTGGGAGAAATCCAGGTGGAACCAGACGAACCCCTAAAGAAGAGCGTAGGCGAATGAAGGCACAAAAGCTCGGTAACCAAACCCACATGGTAAAGGCTCACAACAAGAAAGCATAACTAGAGTTCTGTTAAACCCAAGGCACCACAGCATACCGATGGTCAAGCCCAAAAAAGAAGTTTGGCCTGAGGATGCCCGACCAAATCAAATAATTGGTCATCCAACCAACGGTTGCAACAAGAATAACCAAAAAAAGCAAAAAGGAGAAACTACCATGGAGAGTGCCAATTGGGCCGAAGAATGCACAAGCAGCCCGAGCCCCACATATTATGCGATGTATGATCCCACGGATGTAGGATCTTTTCTTCATAAGAAGGTACATCTGAGACACCATCATGTGTTATAGAAAGGTGATTACAAATTCGAGCTCATTAATGACAAAAGATCCTTGCAACAAATCTCTAGCATGGGCGACAAGGCCATCATTTCAAACAGCTCCAGATTCTGAAGCCTCGGGATTATACGTCATTAATGTAAAAGTGCTATAAATGAGAATTTTGAAAGGGGATATTTTTTAATTTTGGGGGAGAATCTCTCCCGCTTATAAATCTCTCTTCTTCTCATTGAAAAACATTGAAAATTCGCTCGTTCTCCTAAGGGGTGTTTTCTTTCATTCTCTCCTACATCTCAACTTGGTTCGAGCCTTGCGTAGTTGGCTCGGGAGTTTCCAAACCTCTTTCCTCTGCATGTACGTAACTCGGAGTTCACACTAATAAGAATTTGCGACTACTTATGAAATCTTTGTCCTGATTCTGGTGCGTGTGTTCTATTTTACAACATGATCTCAAGGGGAATTGTGTTCCTCGTGCACTTTTGGCCGCTACACATGTTCACTCAACCCGCTACAATGCGGGAGGGTCTTATTAGGTCTTTGGCTCATCGCCACCCTTAGATAGGCTAGGTAGATTTCCCTTTCCGCATTATTTCATGTTTTTCTTTCTTTTTTCCCTTTTCCTTGAAGAAGTTAGTTACAATAGATTAGCGCAACAAAGGAAGGACCAGCATCGAAGATCACATCCACAAGGAGCCAACCTTGAATAAAAAATCTCAAAGATCGTCTGATGGAAGCCATGTCCCACACTTCCCCGGACTTCCCAATACTGGCGCCCCCTCCACGAGGTAAAGGGCACCAGACGCACCACCCCAAGGAGACAAAGGGTCTAACCACAACCACAAGGGGTCACAGTGCCAAGGGGGTGCAGGGATCACATCCAGCCCCCAACAAGACCAATAATAATAACCATGATATGATCAACTTATATATATATATATATATATATATATATATATATATATATATATATATATATATATATATATATATATATACCCGAAGGAGACAAGGGTCTCCACAACCACAGGGTCCGGTGTCAGGGGGGGGGATCACATCCGGCCCCCAACAAGACCAATAATAATAACCATGATATGATCAACTTCTATATATATGTGTGTGTTAAATCATCTTTCAAAGAAAGAGTGATTTCTTTTGCCTAGTGCTTGCAAAAGTGGGTGCATTTTGTGGGTGTGCAAGTGTCCATTCTCTCATTTTGAGCAGTCATATCTCCTTGTGGTTGTAGGCACATTATAGGTGATATCAAAGCAAGTTTTGGTTTCTACAGCAAAATTAGGATAAATTATTGTAAAAGGCATAACTTCACTTTAGAAAATTCAGTTGAAATAGCAGATCTTATTTCATTGATTTTTATATTCTATCAAAGGAGATATTGTTATTGGAGTTGTGCATTGACAAGTGCAACAGCATAGTTCACGCTAATATCCTAACTTTAATCAAACAACTTGAAACTCAGACATCGGATTATATTGTCTTTTTGGCTGTGAAGTATAATGTAAATAGATTTCTAATGAGCGAGTTATATATATGACAAAATTTTATAAAATATATAAAAAAGTGGGGCTTATATTTTTCTATTATTTGCAAGCTCCAAAACGCTTTCAGATAAGTAAATTTAAACAAATTTCAAATGAATTATGCATGACCAAATTTTATATAAGTTTAGGTATAAAAATATGTTTTTATATTTTTATGTTATTTTCAACCTGCAAAGCCCTCGTATAAAAAGGCAAAGATATAAGTAAAATAAGACTCGTTGATAGATAAAAAGATTATTCTCACTATGTAACTACAAAGAATGTTAAAGAATATCTTATAGAGTCAAAGAGAAGAAAAAGATTATTCTCACTATGTAACTACAAAGAATGTTAAAGAATATCTTATAGAGTCAAAGAGAAGAAATCATGCAGGATAAAAATATTCTATTCAAAATACAAATGATCTTATAAGAGATTTTTACATTGCTCTAGTTCAAAAAGAATAATTACTAGTATGGTGTGAAGATCCATATGAAGATGAAAAAGCACCACTACTGCTATGGGAGGAGGTTCCAACCAAGATGAGGAATATCTGATATGAGATGAGATTCGTGTCCAAAATAAGGAACATCTACAAAGAATATGGGATGCAGATCATCATAGAAGAGAGGACCAAGTAATATTAATGGAATTGCACCTGCATAATAAAAACAATGAAGATTTACAAAGTGATAGATCATCTCGAATACGTTATAAAAATATGCAATAAAACCACTATACAACATGATAGATACTCCTATAGTGCTGTTGCAAGAAAGAAGAATTTAGCTATGGGAGAGCTACGTCGTGTTATTTTCTATAATCCTCTTCATGAAAAAGATGCATAATTTACCTCCATTCAGCCCAAGGGTACAGAAAAACATCACAACAAATTTTGAATATCACACATTTTGCCATAAGATACATGTAACAAACAAAAATATGTAACAAATTTCCAAAGGAAAGACATGTTATGTACCTCAATACATACTTTGCAATGTAACATAATAAGCTATTTTGATATAAAATTCGTTATTTGTGACACAACTTACACAAGCAATCGTCTTTAATGTTTTAGTTAATGGTGTTGGTTAAAAACCATAATTGATGTAATACCACAGGGTAGAATACCACCATGGTTTTAGGCTAAGTTCAGCTATATACAAGGGGTCACTCCATTTTGTAATCAACCTATTTTTACATCACTATTAATAACATCTTTTATAAAATACAATTCTCTTGCCTACAGTTTGTAGGTGTGGTGCAGTCCATTTTATGGGTGTCCCCATTTCTCACTTTGAGTGGTTATGTCTCCATGCACTTACAAGCACGCCACACACACCACATCATTATACATGCAAATACATGGAGAATGTAACTACCAGCAAATTCCAAACCGTCACCTGGGTTTGAGCCAGTAAAAATATTAGTTATGTTCTAGTAATATCAAAGCGATTGCTAAACAAAATTTTGATTATCATAGTCTACATCTGGTCAAATCTGGTTTTCTTTCTTTCGGAAAAGCATTGGTTCAAACCCACTTATGCATCAACCCATTAAAGCAATTTCTAACAAAATTTTGATTATCATAGTCTAGGTCTGGTCTAATCTGGGTTCCTTTTTTTTGGAAAAACATAGGTTTTGGGCTAAGTTCAATATAAGGGATCATTCCTCCATTTGGTAATTGACCTATTTTTACATCACTGTTAACATCTCTCCTAAAAAACAATTTCTCTTGCCTACAGCTTGTAGGTGTAGTGCAGTCCATTTTATGAGTGTGCAAGTGCCCCCCTTTATCTCACTTTGGGTGGTTGTGTCTCCATGCAGTTACAAGCATGCTACATAAACCACATCATTATGCATGCAATTACGTGAAGAATGTAATTACCAACAGATTCCAAACTGTCACCTGGGTTTGAGCTTGATCCAGTAAAAATAATAGTTATGCTCTAGCAATATCAAAGAGATTTCTAAACAAAATGTTGATTATCATTGTCTACTTCTGGTCAAATCCAGGTTTCTTTTTTTGAAAAAACATAGGTTCAAGTCCCCTCCTACATTAACCCATCAAAATTGGTCAAAATGGTCCACATGTATTAAAAAATATTTAATATTTTAATCATCACATAATAATTTTTTTTTGTCAAAATTAATTAAAAGATCTTTGTAACCAAAGCAGGAGTATATAAATGTCATGTTAATTTTAATAACTCTCAGCAATTACAAGAGATGAAATTAAAGAACCATTTTATCTTGAAAAGTCAAACATATTATCCATTACAGGATAGTTTGGGAAAAAATCAAAATATTTAAAACTCTTAGCAATTACAAAACACAAAATTAGAGAACCCTTTACATCAAAAGGACAATCAAAATTTCCATGCAAGATAGCATTGAAAAAGCAAACTTTCTGTTTAATGAGACATTATTCAGTGAAGAATATTGTAAATAGAGAAAGTTTTTCTGCTATTTTCCTTTTGTAGTTTTACAGTCAAAGCATTAATAACTGTGGAATTATAAGGTGGAATGATCTCTATCTGTGCTGCTAAAAATTCAAATTATCACATCAAGTTCCTACAATTTTTTCTATTTTGATAAATATGTGCTATAAAAAGTTTGCAGCTCAGAATAAAATACAGATGAGAGCGCCATCTCTATTGCTTCAAATAGATGAACCTCTCCGAAGCAGTTAGTATACCCCTGCTTATTGCAAGGACTAATGACAAAGATCATTAGAACCTGACCAATCCTTTGGCCTTCTCTTCATGGGCAAAAGGACAAAAAATTAGAAAGTCCAAGCTGGAGGAGCCTGTTCAACAAAGTTGAGAAAAAACTGCTTGCAAAAGTTAGGACTGTAATGTCCCAACTTTTCGTTTAACTGATTTAATGAGGGATGAAAGTTCAGTTTTCCTCTTCTTGGTTGAAGAATCATCAACTTTAGCTGCATCAATTTTAGATTCTTTTTGCACTTGTTTCAAGTCATCCACTGCTTTAACCACAAACTTCTTTTGCTGTTTTTGAACAATGCTACGGCTGTAAGTTGCTGACCTGCACAAATGATTCAAACAAACACAGAGTTGGATTATGCCAAAAGTAAGAACTATTATATCCACGTTCTATAGAAAGTGTACTAAGGCAGCAGAAAAGTTTCAAACCATTCAAGCTAAAATCTAAAGATTCATACTATGCTGCCAACATACCTCTTAAACTGTGGATCTGTTGGATCTATGGCAAAATGATGAGATGTGAAGAGAGCAGAAAATCTTTGATCATCGTAATCAACAGTGGGTAGTTTATCCTCGCTTGGGAATTCTTTTTGTTTACGCCCTTTAGATTTCTTTGGTTTTAAGTTGTATCCCCGGACACCATTTTCTAAACCATGATCATCAGCAAGCAATAGCTCCAGCTCAGCTTTACTTGCATCTTCTAATTTTGTTTCCCTTGACAAAACTTTAGATTTTGACTGTTTTTTACCAGTTTTCTCTACCTTGGAACCAGTTATACTTACAACCTCCTCGCCCTCATCCAAAGAGTCTTCTAAAAAGAAATCATCAGACTCATTATCTTGATGTTCATTTTCAGCATCCTCTCCTTCAAAACTCCCAGATTCATCTTCAGATGATCTCTTTGCCATATTTTTCCTTGCTTTCCTCTTTTCACTTCTTTTTCGCAAATAGGCCTCCCAAACTGTCTCTTCTGAGTTATTTTTCTTGTTCTTTTCAAGAATCCGCTTACTTAGCTCCTCAAGACCAGTGTTAAATGTAATCTCCATGTCTTTGTCATCTTTATCCTCTCCGTCTTGTGAAGGATAACCAGACTCAAGGAGAAGGGATTGGTACTTCTCTCTTAATCCTTTCTTCCTTTTAGGTTCGTCCTCCACTACATCTTCTTCCTCATTATCATCATCACTATCAGAAACATCATCATCTGATGCCAGATAATCCTTGAAGTCCATTTCATTTAGCTGCAAAGGTAAGGAAAACAGAAATATGAACAAAATCTTTGTTTTCATATATATCGTCCATTGCTATAAAATAGATGTTTCGTTTTTAAACCTATGGAACAATGGAAACTGCAACTTGCATCCTACAAGCCACTGCAATATATTTAGAGGCAATAAACAAATAGAAATTCATTATACACTTTAACAATAAGATTAGTGTAATGTTTTCTCACATTTGTGCCATACAAGCTTTACATGAATTAGTCCAAAATTTTCTAACAAATAGCCTTAGGAGATGAAATAACAGAAACCATGCACCTAATCATGTCTGCATAAAACAAAAAACCCACAACAATAAGCAAAAGGGTTTTTAAGACGGACAAAATTTAAAAAAGATAAAGAAAACATGATAGAAATGAAAAGCAATTAAATTTACCCTTCAAAGATGTTTAAATTCAAATACAAGTCTTTTTTTTCTTTTTCTTTTCCTTCTTGAAATTTGCATGGAAATCTTAGTTTGATAGAAATCTATGTGTTTTTTAAGATCTATCTATAGAATCTAACAGGGATTTCTAATCTACAATTTGCAAATGCCCATGGACATTCCCTCTTGAAAGTAAACATTAGACCCACCACAAATAGAATAACATATAACAAATGTGTAAGTTGCCAAGAGAATCACAGATACCCAAAATGCAAAAAGACAAAGAATGTGATATGCTTTCATACCTAGAAGCATGTCATTCCTGCAGTTATAAAAAAAAGTGAACTCCAATACGTGTAGCATGTCATATTAAATAAATAATTTAGAATCTGCGAAATATACACAAACATTAAGACCATAAATAAAATAATATAGAAACCTTATGGTTTATGACCTGTTTCGTTTAAAATAATTTCTTTTTGTTCAATGTTTTTTTGTTTTAGGGGCTGGTTCTTGTTGGTTACGAATCTGCCATGAGGAAAGGATTTGGTATAATGCGCCCCAGATTCGCCCACCAGATTGAAAGGCCGGAAGGAAGGAATGCCTTCCGTGCCAATCTCCGGAGAAGGCCGGCTTCCTGTGGGTTTTTAGTGTTTAAGCTAAGAGTGCAGGAAAGAGATAAATTGCGGAAAGAGAATCCAAATGTGATTGGAGTTGGGTGGGGGGAATAAGCAGCACGGCAACGATCAATCACCACTACTAACAGCAGTCCTATACAGAACACATAATGAAACTACAACTATCATGCATCCTATGTATCCTCTATCTATGCATTCCAGGAATACTTAATCATCAAATACCGGAGTCCAGAGTTCAGTACACAGTAAGCAATGAAATAAGGAACATGAGGCAGAAATGACAAGGAGAGGCAGCATACAAGATGATGACAGTAAGCAGAGCCAAGTATGTGTCTTGCATTCAAAAGCAAACGTATAGCTACAATGGTTCCCTAGCAGTATATTCCCCTTCCCCCTTTTACAATGAAATGCTGTGGCTATTTATAGCCCAAGTTCCCCCCGATTACAATTATGGGCACAAAGTCCCAGACCAGACAATAGCTGACAAAAGCGGCAGAAGAGCTGCTGATGCTGACTCCTGTAGGCGAGGATTGTACTTGCAGCAAGGTCTCCCTGAAAGCTGTACAGCTACGTGGCAGCGCGTTGGGTGAAACTTCTAGTCAGCATGAATGCGGGTAGCTGTGGTAGATGGAGCCTTGCATCAGTTTAAATGGAGGCAGCTGGCATAGGTAGTGCGGTCCATGCTTGTCCTTATTCCCATCACATCTCGGCTCGAATCCCGAGGCTGGACACTTGTCAAATTTTGATGAGTGACACATGTCTGCCTTGAAAGGCAGTTTATCGAACTTCGCCCGGGATCAGAGCGCTATCGGGTAGCGCAGGTGGGAAACAGCGCAGTTGGGGAGGGCCTCCGTGCTTTAGCCAATTTCTGGGTCTTGGTGAATCTTGCCCAACTGCGCACCGGTCAAAGGGCGCAGCCCGACTTCGCTGCGAAGTCGGGTTGCGCACCGGTACTTAAGCTGATTTGGCCGCTGTTCGGACTGCGCACAAAAAGGGGAGCGCACCCCGACTTCGCTGCGAAGTCGGGTTGCGCTCCAGCACTTAGCCAAATTCTGCAACCACTGCTTCCCTAGTGCGCACAGGAAGAAGAGCGCACCCCGACTTCGCTGCGAAGTCGGGTTGCGCTCCCACACTTAGACAAATTCAGCTCCTTTTCAGCCTGCTTTCGCACTTCGCATCCCCTAGTGCGCTCCAATTTGAGGGCGCACCCCGACTTCGCTGCGAAGTCGGGTTGCGCCCTGACACTTAGAATTTTTCAGGGAACACTTGCTCAGTTTTGGGAACTTGTCTGGGGGAAGTACAAGGGAAAAAGGGAGGAATGAAACTGCAGGAAAGGGAGAACGGGAAAAATGGAGAAAGGCAAGAAAGAGGAGGAGGGAAGGAAGAGCAGCATACTTACAGTTTTTGAAAACATGGCACCCCATGCAAAATGTGACAACAGTTCTCTTCTTCATCACTGGAAAATAAATAAATCGCTCTTTGAAGCTTTATGCAGTTTTTCTCCCCCCAAAATCTTTGAACCAATGACGAGCAAAACCTTGGCACAAGTTTGACATCCCTCTAGTACTAAAAGCATTTCATTGAAAAATATTAATGTTTAGTTAAAAAGTGCTCAGTAATTGGTTATTCCATTCTTGGAAGTTGCCATAAAAATTTGAATAGATTTATTTGCTGAAAACATTAGAGATACTTTTTGTTCTTGATGCTTGTTTTCTCCCCTTGGTCTACCTAATTTTCTATGTAATTTCATCAATGGATATCAAAGCCATTTTTAATGCCTCCCTCTACCATCACCCATAATTCATTTTGGCACTTTTTTTGTTGTTGAATTATTTGCCCCGAAACCTAGGACTGTTAAATATGTTTTTTCTCTGCCTAATGGATCTCATGGTAGCTTTTATTAGATCAAGCTAAACAGCTTTTTCTATGGTCCACCATCTGCTTAGATACATATCACTGTTTATTCAGTGTACGTTAACTGAAAGGGTTTTATTGCTCACCAAAATTGCTGCATGGTGCCTTTCACCCTATACATGTTATTTGCTGATTTATACTCACTCTTTAGAACATCCACGAGATTTGGAAATGTTAAATCTCTGGTCCTCATTGACACTTCATTTTTGGCCAACATTCATTTATAAAATCTCATAGGATAAATAAAGACATGCCTAAATGCCAAGAACACTTGGGAGGTAATGCATATTGACAGAATGACCAACAACCACATGATGTGAATGTTGTTGACGTCCTTCAAAGAAGCTGAGAATCTTTTAGCCCATGCAATTTGTGAATGATGATCATGAAATTAAGAACAATGTCTCCAATGTTCAGATCAGCTTCAAACTGCATGTATAATCTAATGACAATCAAATGACATATTTAACATCTCTCCAACAAAGCATGCATAAGAATAGCTATTGTCCACTGCAGGTTCTAAACCAGGGAACAAAATTTATGCAGGCATTTGCTAGAGTATCTAACTTATGTCATCATTAGTAGGCCTGATTTAAGAAAAGTGAACACTGTTTCTCAGTTCATGACTGCACTAAAGGATGTCCCCTAGAATGAAGTAAAGATAATTTTAATATATTTGAGGGGTGGATTGTGTTTTGTCGTTGAGTTTGTGATGAACAATGATTTCAGGTTGTCAGATCATGCAAATTTTGGTTGTGCAGGATGTGAATATGACAAAGCCAACTACAAGTCAAATATGTAATTTGGGATTGGTAGCTATTCTGTGGGATAGTACAAAGCAGCCAATTATTGCACTTTCTTCTAGAAATGCAGAGTACAAAGTGACAGTTGCACATGCATACCAATTTGATTTAGGCAAATTCTTAGTAATTTTCAGTTGCAGAATATGCAGCCACACCTTCGTATTGAGATAATCAAGGTATAATCATGAAGAAAGAATCTAGCTAACCATGCAAGAACCAAGGATAAAGGGTTTCATCATCATTATATTTGAGAGCTGGTGCAAGACAAATAGATCAAGTTGATTCAATATGCAGAGCAGGATCAGCATCAGACACATTTACCAGAAAAGTCAGAAATATGTTTGGTATGTTGGCCATTAAGGACATCAAAAATAGTGACATTTATGTTAGAAGTAATTTAGGCTGTACTTAGGAATATTTATTCAGTACCTACATTGTATCTATCTGACCATTTTAGCTTCACATCCAAGATCCACTTGTACCAAGTACAAAGCAGGTAGCAGGTGCAAAGCTAAAACGGTCAGGTACACCCAAACCTGCACCAGAGACACCCTTGATGTGAGGTGGTGCACTCGGGCCCTTAACATTCTCTCTTTGTTGGCTCACTAAAAAGCTGTCATAACTCCTCCTTGATACCTGTGGAACTCTCATATTTGAATTAGTTTACTGTTTTACTAAGTTGTGTGCTGCTCTTATGTTTCACCTCTATGATTTTATCACAACATTCCTAAGTTCAAATGTATAATTTCATGATAGTGCACCCAAGTTTCCAAGGGTTGAACACCATATACCCTCGCACTCTGCGCATCACACACTCTCACATTCCCCTACCCTAGTTTTGGGTGTTAGCACCAGATACTTCATACACATGCCTGTGTAACCCCACACTAGTGAATCCATACAACATTGGTTAGTACAAAGCACTTATTTCTAGGGATTAAACATACAAAATATATATTTGAACAAGGATATATTTTCATCGAGATATAAGTAATATAGTTGTAGGTTATAGCAGTTTCACGTTACATATTAAAATTTTATCACCATTATAAGATTCTTAAACCCTAAAAACAACTCATCGACTTCTAGAATGTATGTGCTGTCTTAATATTATAACAAAGAGTTCCTCATTGTGCTAATGTAAATTAAATTAATAGTATCATTTGATTATTACAACATCACACAAATCATCTTCAACCATACATCAAGCGTCCCATTACAAGTATGCAAGTGTATGATATCACAAGGAGATAATTGCAACAGCAATAACTTTTATTCATGCTCCAAATCATCACCGCCCTTGAAACTCGGAAAGGCTACATTTCACCTTATTATCATTTAGATCAAAAGTTCTACCATCATTGTTATCATTGCCCTCAAAAATGCTTTAAAACTATAAGGATTTAAAGGAGACAAAACAGTCTATGGTCTTCATCCAACACCCATCTCCTAGGCAAAATATTCTTTACAATTTGTTAGTGTAATATTTATCTTGGATATTTGCAGATCCTCCTCATCAACAGCAACAATCATGCATTGAAACATTGATCTACAGTCCCCACTCATATAACCCTGATTTAAAGAGAAACAATTGACAGATTATTATTAGAGTGTGTGATTGATTAACATATTTTCTCAAATAACACTATTAGGGTTAAATGTAATGCATCTAACATTGCTCTACAATATTCATTCATATATCCCTGTTTTGAGTAACAATCGATAGAGTATTATTAGTATTAGTGTGTATAATTGATCAACTAATTTTCTCACATAACCACATTAGGGTTAAATATACTGCAATGCAGTCACCAATTGATACAAAAATCCAATCAATACTATAAGAGAAGTCTCACGCTTGATTGAAAAGGGTTGAATTACTTGAATCCCATCTCAGAAGAAAGGCATACATGACTATTTTATTTTTTCTAAGCATCACTGCTCTATCCTTCCATCTTTAAGTTATTTATTATTTTGTTATTAGGATACCCAGCTGTAACTGTAGTAGGTTCCTAAAAAAATCACCATACTCGTTGACTAATGTCGTGAACCTTGCATTTTCTGTATGATTTTTTCTGTCAGTGGGTCCCTCAACTCACTTTTTAGTTTTTACATAGTGGATCCACGAAAAACTCTTTTAAAAATTGTTTGTTGATACATGGAGCCAGCCTTGTGGGGTTGCTTGGCTATTTTGTCATTGCATGAAAACTAATTAATCCTACTTGCATGCAGCAATAGCAAGAATAGCTGATAAAGAAGGGGTCATGGTAAAGAACTCTCACAGATAGCATTTTGACTGTGTTCTTCGCCAAGGAAGCACCCAAACTGCTCTCGGAGATGGCCTGTCTTGGCTACCACTCCCTATCAGGAAAGTGCTTTATATTTGTTCAATGCGTTGTTAATTTTCAGAATTTTCCATTTTAATTCCTTACTCAGTTCATTTTTCCCACCATTCACAGTTTCAGATTTTATCCTGTCAAGTTTCAGAATTTTGTCATAATTTTAGTTCCAGATTCCCCACCCTCCTCCCACCCCTACGCCCCAGTTGTTCAGGTTAAGTTCTGCTATGAGTTTTTCTTTCAGCAGTTTAAAGGGCAACACATCACCAGTATCAAAGTCACTTTCCTGGCCTTGTGAGTCAATAGCCACAGCAATGGATTTCTTTTCCAACCATCAAATGGATAGTCTAATGCTGCTTTATTAATGGAGGAAGCAACAAAAAGACTAGTGGAAGAAATAAAAGAATTCATAAACAAGACCAATCGGACCCTTTATTCATTGATTGCACGCATGGAAAGAAGGGGAATAAAAAACGGTACATGTTACCCTGAGATAGCATAAGAGAGGTTAACCGCCACAATAAAAATTGAAAGCCTTTTTTTGTGGATCTGAATGGAAAGAGAGTTATTCAAGGAAATCATGGTAATCAACAGAACCTAGAAGGTAATCATATAAATCTGAGGTTGCTTGAAAAGATTTCTATTCCAATGTTTGATGAGGTCAACAAAGTTATTAGGCCTAGGGCTTAGACAGGAATGCTATTCCATTTCTTCTGGCCAAACCCTATGGAAGATTTCAGGAAACTCCAATTTGCCACTTATACCTTGATGGGCCTGCATTTGATGGGTGGCAGATAATCAAGCAGCAGCAAGAACAGGACGCTGGAGGTGATCAGACAGAAATAGCTACATAGGATAAGTTTGTGACAGCCTTTTATAATATTTTGAGACACACACAAGAAGATTACATCTTGGCCCTCAAGATTATAAAGCAAGGTGTCATTACATACTGCCCAAAGGAATCCCACCAAGCTAGCTTATTAGCAGAAAACATTTCATCCAGGCATATAATTACTATGTATATCGATAAATTGAAAGAATCTATGAGGGGATATGTAAAGGCTTTGAGTCCAGTTACTCTAGAGGCTGTCATTCAGCATCCAAAATCTTATTTTAAAGCTATCAAAAGCCATTTTACAGGAAAAACACCCCACAGCAACAATCCAAGAACAAAAGGAGAACATAAAAGTGCAAAAAATCAGCCTCACTTCCCAACTCTATCGGGTAGTCACAGGGAAGAATAACAGATCCTTCTACCAATCCTTATTTGTGCTCAAGGGGCCTTTGTTTCAGCTGCAAAGAGGTCTGGTCCAAGGGAGACAAGTGCAAATCCCCTGGAAGAATCCACATGATTGAATTTCTTGATGAAGATTCAAAAGAAATGCTTGGTACTGCTACTATAAACCTGCACATGGAGGAACCATATAGAGGACCAAAAACAAGAGATACCATCTACCTTGCCATGAATCCACATGACTGAATTTCTTAATGACGATTCAAGAGAAATCTCCTAAAGGAAAAGGAGAGAAACTTGAGCCTAAGTACAGGAGCTCAAGCACCTGACACCTTTTATATGCCATGCTTGAAGAAGGTAATTGAATAAACCATAAAAAATTTAAATCTCTTACAAACATTAGATGATGAAGGCCATGTTATCATGATCCCAAAACATATTCTAGCCACCAGAGAAAAAAGATGAGAAACAAGGTATTGACAGAGTACCTCATCCAATACAAGGATCTTCCCGGAGAAGATGCAACATAGGAAAGCCCAAAAATATTTCAGCATCCAGCACTGCAAATTGCTTTGAGAGGGAAGTAATTCAAGGAACAGTGACTGTTATGAAACTTCTGTTTTATTTTTTAATTTCTCTAGAACATGCCAGTGACTCCCAACCCACTTTTCGAAATAGCGGTTCCACTAGATACTAATATTTAAAAAGACCCAGCCCTGTGGGCCCACTGGGATTCTTTCCACTACGCAGAAATTAATAATCCCACCTGCATGCAGCAAAGAAATTTCTAGTGGGAATTAATTACAAATAGAATATAGCTTATAGAAGGGGTTGTGCTAAAGAACAGTTGTTTATACAACTTTCTGGCTGTGTTCTTGGCCATGGCAGTACCCAAGCTGCTCTTGAAGATGTTCTGAGTTGGAAACCACACTCTCAGAAAAGTGCTCTCTTTTTATTCAATGTATAATTATTTTTTGGATTTTTCCACTTCAATTTGTTCCTCAATTTAGTTTTTCCAGCACTAGCAGTAATAGATTTTATTCTGTCCAGTTTCAGATTTATCTCCGAATTTCGGTTTCATTTTTTTTTATATATATATATATAGTTGTTTGTAACTGTTTTGGATTTTAAAAGAAAATCTAACCCAAAAATAAAAATTAAAAAATTCAGGTTAAGCTTTTCTTATAGTTTTTTCTTTCAGCGGTCTAGAGGGAATATAGCAACCAACCACTGAATCCCATATAGCCAGAGCCTTTGTCAAAAAAATAAATAAATGTCATACATCTCTTAGGGAAAGCCATATAAATTTTTAGGTATTAGTCAACTTTAGTTTGGAAGTTAGAAGGTCATATCTAACATCTTAAATAGGTAACAAATCAAAGATGAATTTAGCATATTCCAATTTATCTTTTAATTGAATTAATAGAACTTCCAAATGAACAGTACAGAATTAGAAAACCATCCAAAATCCCAAAATAATATAATGTGAAGTGCATATTCCTAACCTTTTCTGGATCATATTTCCGATGCAATGTCTTAACACGAAGAGGTTCATCATCATCCCAAGATATATTCACTCTACTATGCTGCAATGCACGAGTGTGGAAATCTGGAGCTTCATACCCAATGGGAACCTGAAAAGAAATAGGTTAGACCAAAATAAAATTATGGGTCTGCACACATAGCATGTGGAAAAGGAGAAAGGACAAATATTACATACATTATTCGTTAATGCTTTCAAAATGCACAAAATTCTGAAAAATAAAATTTATTCTTTAGAAAACTTCCAACTCAGCTACCTCAGGCCTCTGTTATACTTCTTTTTACTTTGACATCCTCAGACAACTAACTATAATATTTTAAAAAATGTACGATAATTTATTCATATCAGCATCTGTTAAAAATTTTAAGCATCAATAGTCACATGGTTCACAAATACCATGTCTAGACAGTCTATACACATTATCGAAACAAAGAGAAGGATAGAAACCATAGACTGGCAAGCTACATTTAGGTTTTAACTTCATGAAGATAGTTGTGCTTCACAAAGCAATGAAATTGTTACTAGTTGTTAGAATCTGTCAAACAAGCAGCCACATAACCTAAGCCAACTCAAAATTAAGTCCGAGGTTGAGAGATGAATCAGTCTATACTGATATGGAATCTCAATGTTGTAGCATGCAAATCCCAATAAGCTCTATGATGGAATGTTAATAACAAAGAGTACAAACTAGCCATTTTTCATATTTTCTTTCAATGTGTAAGCTTCCATTCATAATATATCCTAGGAAAGTCAAATAGAAAAACGCAGCATATTCTTAAGAAAGACAAACCAGTTATAATTTGTCAGTTACAAGTGTTAGAGAAAAAATGGAGAGCTTATGTTTTACTAACCATCTGGTGTGTACTTGTGCATAATTACACACATGATGAAGAGCAATAAAATACTTGTATGTGTCTATCCATATTCTATTAGAGTGTGAAAAGCATCTTAATTGGATATAAAAGGAGTAAATATGTATGGAAAAACCTTGATAAACCCTCAAGATCAGGACTAGAGTATGTCCGATACTAAACCCATTGCAAATTAGGCAATGTTCCATGTTCATCACAGCAGCACATCAAGAAATTGGCTCAATAATTTCTCTTCAAACACTTCACAGTATATCCAACCTTCATAATATAAAGACTTTCAAATAAATGATTAATAACAGTAGGTCTCCGATGTGGACCATCCAGATCACTTATCCCTCTGTGGTAAGCCTTTAAAGCAGACCAATTTAACTGCTAGCATTTTGCAACATAGTATAAAGACCTTCAAGTAGGTCTCTGATGTGGACCATTAAAGCAGACCATCCTGAATGATAACATTTTGTAGGACTCCATGTAGGCCATCCTCAGCAAGGGGGACCCATTCTTGAAAAAAAAAAAGAGGGAATGACCATCATAAATTCCACACATTGCTCCTAGTGGCCAATTCATGCCGGAGTTTTTAAGATGCAATTCATGATTAAAAAATTTCTTAGGAATGTATAAAATGGTCATAATCTAAATAAATATGGAATCAGTTTTTTCTGTAATTTTTAATCAATAATAGCTTCTCTAATGTGCACATACAATCACAAAACTGAAATTGCTAAATTAAAAACTTATGATTTATTTCTTTATTGGCAACTCAGATTTCAGACATTATCAATAATTCTGCAACTAATCCATTTCAGCCATCTTAGAAGCAAGCAAAATGCAAACACAGTCAATGCAAACTGTAGCACTATTAATGTTGTTCTAAGATTTATTAACAAGGAAGTCACCATACTTTAGGAGCAAAATGAGAAAGAAGAATATGTTTGAAATGTAATTGTTAAATGGTTGTTAGTCGTGATCACGTTGTACCTGATGTTCTTGATTTTGTTGAAATTGTAAACTGATTCATGGCCAAGAGCCAACATTGTGCAATGTATTGGATAGGCCTAGAGGCATTTCATTGCGCAATGTATTAATATTTTCTAATATTTTATTGTGTAAGCCCAATGGGTCATGGTTAACCTTGTTATGGTTAAACCTTATTTAATATTTGTAATTAACCTAAAGCCCACTTGTTATGTCGGCTTAGGTTAAACTTTATGATGTAATTAGGGGTTTTGGTATTACTATAAATATCCCCCTCACACTCCTCATTTCTTATCAGAGTGTTGTGCAATATTATCTACGGATAGTGATTATTTATGGTGTTTATTTACACCCCCCAAAGATGTCTCCTTTTTTTCTTTTTTCATCTCTTAAACACTTTCTCTATAAGATTTCAGTGGATCGATTGTTTTTGCTCATTTCGGGTAAATATTGTGAATTCCATCATGGTATCAAAGCAGGTATGGAGCTTCCTCACATGGTCATGCATTATTGTTCTTCTAAGCCTCCAATATCCCTTCCAACTTTTTGGACAAAGAAGAAAAGAAAACGATGCCTTCCTCCATCCTTCATCCGTTTATCCGAAGGCAATGAAGTTTTTTGCATCCATCCCTTTCCGAGATCCTTTGTCATTTCTGGTTGCTGGAAATTCATTGCTTACAGCTGATGCCTCAAGAAGAGCAGGAGCGCACGCCTTTTGAATTTGAAAACGGCACAATTCCCACACGCTGGCCTTGACTTGGCACCTAGGCCGAACCAAGCGCATAGTAATGCCCTTTATGGAGGGAATGCGTTCAGCAAAGCGAAGCCTAGAGTGGCCATAGAGGCCAGCGGAACACTCCCTAAGGCGTTCATGTGGGAGATGCCCAAGTTCAAGTCTCGATGGGCGCTTTTTTACTACAAGTAAACAATGCCTTTAACGGCCTTCCGGTGACAAACAAAACTTTTTTGGTCTTTCTTTTCCGATCTGATTGCATGATGACATGGTGGTTTGGACTATGGCATGGAGATGGTGGGTCATGCGTTCGATTTTGGACACTTCCTTTGTCTATTATTGAGAGGAGGACAGAAGTCTTCTATGGGAGAACCCTCCTTTTTGTCACCACCGCATGTGATGACGACTTGGCTAGCAAAGGTGTCTTGGGAAGTGGAAGATGCGCATTTGAATTTCGAACACGCCTTTTTGATCAATGTTGTAGGGCCATTTGCTTGGTACAGCTAGGGAGAAAAGGAAATGGCTCCCTCCCATCTCCCAAATGCATGACAGCCACGCTGGTTAATGCATTGTGTTTGGAGGCTGTGAGGCTAAGCTTCGATTCTTTTTGTCACCATTTGGAAATATTTTACAAGGATAAAGGTTGTTACCCCTGGCCGACGTGGCAGTTTAATTTGGCAAATGGAAGGTTTATATATATATATATATATATATATATATATATCTATGTCTCCAACCAATTAGAAAATCCTAAGTGTCGAAGCAACAGTGGTTCAGGAGAGCTAAATTGGTGAAAAATAAGTGGACAACCTCAACGAATCGTGGATTGCCAAGTGGTAGCAGACAATTGGTCCTTTTTCTAAGGTTTGGAGCTTCAATTTTTTATTTTTTGGGGTCCATTAGGGAAAACTTTCCGAAGGCCATAACTTTTGCATACGAAAATGTTTTAATCCCTTTTTTTTCAAATCGCACATTTTTCGAGCTCTATGCACTGGTGGCATCAATTCAGGTTATATAAGACGGAAGACAAAGCCCTAGTTACTCGCCTTAATGGGCAAAATTACAATATCTGGTCAACTCAAATGATCGACCTGCTACAAAGTAAGAACTTGTGGTGCATCTTTTAGGAGGATAAAGCAACAGTTCTTGATGACAAAGCTCAGCACCAAAAGGCAAAAGAGGCTCTAGGTTAGTTTTCCTTGTTGATTGAACCAAAGTGACTTTTCTATATTAAAGAAGAGAGTGACCCTATCAAGGTATGGTCAAAGTTGCATGAACTTTTTGGAAAGGTTAATACTATTGAAGTAAGTCACTTGGAATTAGAGTTTTCTTCTCTTAAGCTAGCTGAGTTTGATAACATTGAGGACTATATTGCAAGATTCAAGGCTTTGAGGGCAGATATTGCATCTTCTAGAGGCAAAAAGAAAGATGATGCAGAATGCGTTAAGATTGTCCTTGCTAATCTCTCCCCCTCCTTTCAGATATTGAACCTAATAGTTCATATGATTCCTATGTTCTTGGAATCCCAAAAGACTCTTACTCTTGATCAGCTTTTCTCTCTTCTAGTTCACTTTCAAGCTGCAATGCAGAAATGTGGTGGTGGAACTCCTCACATATAGGCTCATGCAAAGGAATTTTAATCAAAGGAGGCTAAGGGGAATTTTAATCAAAGGAGGCTAAGACCCAGGGGCCCATGGGCAAGGCAAGGCTAAGCCTTCAAAGAAAACGAAGACCACTTGCAGATATTGTAAAAGGGAGGGACATCCTATGAAGAATTGCTTGTTGAAGCTGCAGAATATTGAAGCTAAGTTCTTGAAGCAAGGTGGACATCTTTCAGATGATGAGGGAGATTCAGATGGATCTGCCTCAACTACAGAGGCCCACTAGAGCATCCATTATGGGGGGGAAGATATTATTGTCACTAATGTCTTCTCTCCATGGCCCCTCGGTTCAGATTAATGGGGGGGGGTGTGGAGGTTGAAATTGTAATATGATTCATGGCCCAGAGTCAACATTGTGCAATGTATTGGATAGGCCTAAGGGCATTTCATTGTGCAATGTATTTAATATTTTGTAATATTTTATTATGTAAGCCCAATGGGCCATGGTTAACCTTGTTATGGTTAAACCTTATTTAAATTTTGTAATTAACCTAAAACCCACTTGTTATGTCGACTTAGGTTACACTTTATGATGTAATTAGGGGTTTTGGTATTCTTATAAGTACCCCCCACGCTCCTCATTTCTTATCAGAGTGTTATGCAATATTATATATGGATAGTGATTATTTATGATGTCCACCGACACCCTCCAGATATCTCTCTCTCCTTTTTCCTTCTTTCGTCTCTTTATGCTTTTGGTATAAGATTTGAGTGGATGGACTGATTTTCAGTTTTCTTCTTTCTGGAAAATATTGTGAATTCCATCCTTGTAATGTCCTACATAACAACACCTCTAGATTAGCCATTTTTTTATTCCTCTCTGCATTAGAGATTAGTGGTTTGGCCATGCATTTGATAAGACCTCAGTTGTATTCTTAATATTTAACTGCAAATAACTTCTTAACATTTGACTGGAACAAACTCGTAATATGGCATTATTGTACTTAAGCAGCCTATGAGGCAACACCATACATACATGTCAATTGAATGTGCTATGTTACATTTGGATGAATTTATGATGTCGATGACATGTGATGAGAAAGTCACACAGGATTATTCTAGTCACATGGACCACTGCATTTAATAGTTGTAGGTGTATTTAATAATTGCATATCCTTTGCACACGTCCTTATGTAAATATTTAAGAAGGTGTTTTTTTTCCTTCTTCAAAAAGCTTTCATGTACATCTTTCTTCTCCAAAAAGCCTTAATGTACCTCTTTCTTCTCTTAGAAGCTTCCTTTCCTAAAAGTTTTACTTGTATTATTTTTAAATACATAATACAAATTGTGTCCAATATGTATAGTTCCAGCTATCTCTCTGCATGGTCATTTTGTGCTCATATAATTTGCTACCAGAATCGGTGATTGTGTAAGCCAGCCTAAGCTTTATGAGCTACCAATTGGAGGAACAAGTTGTCATCTCTCATCCTTTGAACCCCATTCCAGATTTTCAACCTTTTATAGTTGAACATACACTTATTAATGTTTGTACACACCCTACCAAGTGCAAATCAACTCACACTTGGTTGCAAAGGTTATCGCTACGCGGGTGCCCCACTCAGCATTCGAGCAGCAATGTTGACACCTAAAGCAAAAAACCAGCACAATTTCACCTGAGCAGGAAGGAAATTAAGAGAAAGAGTCACATGCAGTATTTCTAATCACACGAACTATTATATTTAGTAATTGCAAATGTATTTAAAAATTGTATATCCTTTACACATATTGTATATGTCATCTAAATCCTTTAAAAGCTTCTTTTTTTTTAAATTCCTTTGTATTGATTGTATGTATATCAAAGTATCATACAATGAGGGTACATGTATAGTTCCAGCAATTTCTCTGTGTGCTCATTTCAACATATTTAATCTAATTGAATTAATTAGATTGTTTAACAAAAGTCACGTAAACCCTGACATGTCTTTCTCTATGGAGTTGTTAATGAGCAAATAAAATTGTGTGTCAAACAAATTACTTAATCTTTTATAATGACAAAGGCACATTATTTACTTACAAATATTTTTTTTATTTTAATAATTCAATAATGAGTAAAATCACAGTAAAGTGTCCCAACATAGTTCACTATTGTTATATATGCAAAATGGAGAACAACTGAAGGTAAAGGTAAATATATGGCCTAAAAAATAGAGCATCTCAAATAGCTTCAATGCAACTATAGGTAAGGGCATAGCGTGGCATAGTGTTTTGATCTTTCCAACAGTCTATGCTACTGACCTATTTTAAAGTCAAAATTTGAGCCCTCTAATTGCTCAGTTTGATTGGTCAATAGCTGAGTATGTTGAACAGTAAATATTATGACAAAAGAATATTCTAAAACTTAAATTGATAAAATAATGAATCAGCATGAGAGTGATATTACTTGCTTGCTTGAGCAGTCAAATCAGATGCACAAACATAGTCCCACAAGTCACGTCTCACATTTTCCTAATTTTGTCCTCTATCTTCATGATCCAAAATTTTGCAATAAGAGAAAGTGAATTTCAGAGCACTAGAGAGGCACTCCAATTCTCGTTCAAGCTATGTTGAATGATCTACATGTAAGAATAAAAATGGCATGTTACACACATCGACCATTTGGGCAAAATTAACCTTTGCAGCCAGGAGATAAAAGATTACAGCAACTTGCAGTCATAAAAATGAGTAAAAATTGGATTTTGGGCAAAACTTGGTGAGAGACCCTCACAAAAATAAGAGAACAAAGGGATTGCAAAACAAAAGAAGATGCCTATTTTCATCCTCTTATGCCAGTAAGTGCAATTTGAAAGGGTGAGTACATGAATTTCATTTCAAAACTGTATTTGAGGTTTTGCAGAGATGTTGAGAGATTCCAGAGGTAAGGTGATACTGGCAGTTTTACAATGAAGTGCAATTATCAGATAATTAAAGAAGTCTTATGACACGGCTTTGCCCATTGTCAACTGGCCATATCTTGCCAATTCCAAGGTAAAATGTTTCTGTTACTTCTCCTTAGTTTGACAAGTCAATGTCACAACTTTATTATATTTCTTCTGGTCTTTGAGGTGATCTTAAATGTTTGTGTTTTCCTTCCATGGTAAACCTCCTAAAAACAAATTGGACTAGTGATTCTGTCCCCTCTCGTCATTGTTTTTTATTCCCCCATTGTCCCAATGAACGTATGTGTCCTGAGAGTTAGTTTACAGACTTACTGCTGTAGAAATGTGACAAAAGGACGAATTTGAAGAGTAGGAGTTTGTTAAACTTGAAGGGTAGGAGTTTCCTAAATTTGGTGCAGCCTTTGAGGAGATATTAGTTGTTTATGTCTTCCTTCCATGGTAAACCTGCTAAACTTCTCTTGATCTAGTGACTTTGTCCCTCCTCATTATTTCCAATTTCACTGCTAGCCATATAGTATTTCTTAACCTTGGGACTTAGGTAACAGGGTTATAATTCCCGTATTCTAGAGGGGTTGCAACCTTTTACCCTTTTCATAAGACAACCAGAAAGGGGAGAGCCAAAAAGAAAACAATTCAGATTGTTATCCATTCTTTAAGGAAGATCAGGGAGGGTTGAAGCTGCCTCCCCTCTTGTTTCAATTTTGAAAAGGTTTGCAGCAGATTCATATGCTTATTCTTCTTTGTTTGAATAAAATTATTGGAGTGTTGAAGGATTTTAAATTTTGAATTTGTTTTGCTTCTTTTGCAGTTCTCAGTATTTCATTTTTCCATACCTATTCCACCTATTTATGGCCTCTTTTCGTTGCTTTTTTAGTTGTCTGATGGGTAGGAAAGAAGTTTGCATACAGATACCAAGGGACCCTCAATTTCTTCAATCCTCTCTGCCCACATATAACAGTTACACACCTCAGAAGGATCAGGTGGAAAGACCAAACATAGCTCATATTTGTGAAAAATTGCCAATCACAGCAACTAGAATATAAATTAACTCTGACCAACTCTACATCAAGTCTGTCCAATCTATCATATGCATCTTTCATCTTTCAGATTGCTTAATTTATCATGAAACTTTCTCTTTTAGCATTTGGACATGCTATGCATTTGCTTTTCCAACAATTTTGATACTTCCTTTTATAATTGTACATAGCAGTTCATGAAAATATCCAGTAGGTTTTCTTCCTAGATCGCAGTCCCTATCACATTCGGAGAAGAAATCAATAACAAGCAATTATCTATTGATGCTTCCCAGTTAATAGTATAAAATTTGGAAGGTCTGAAAACTTCCACTTCTGTCAATAAAAACTTTATTGTCACCGTCACTTTTTGTACCAATATCTACTTCCATCCACTTAAGACATGTGACTCTAGCTTCTTCAACTTTTGTAGGTCTATGTATTTTCAATTTGAATTCACTGGAAGGCTTGTAATGGACTAATTTCTGCTTAAAATGTCAACATTGTTGATGGAGATACTGTTTCCAATAAAACCCGGTTGAATTCAATACATGTGATTGTCACAATATTTTATTAAATGTCACCAAATACTAGATTGTAAATCACTATAAATTGAAGCTCAGAAATACCAACAGAGCATCTTGTGTTACATTCTTTTATGGTATCAGAGCCACAGAGAGGAGAAAGGAGTAGTTTGTCTCACACCATTCATTTCATCCAAGTCATCTTTTTTGTCTTTGGCAGTCAGTGCCTATACAGATTGTTACTTTGCAGTCAGTTTTGGTGTTGTTGCATTGTCAATGAAGGTTTTTTCCTTCATTGAGTTTAGATCTATTGGATTTGACAGATGGTGTTTGGTGTTTTGATATTTGACGTTCAGTGGTTTTCTCTTCACTTGATAAAGTTGTCGCATGCAACATTCAGAATACAGCCAAGTTGCGGTAAAGCACAACTTAGTTTGTCCACCTTTCCAGCTTGGGCAAAGCGTTGGTTGGAGGTGAGCGTGGTAAAGCACAACTTAGTTTGTCCACCATTCCATCTTGGGCAAAGCATTGGTTGGAGATTGCTCACCTTTCCAGCTTGGGCAAAGAACAGTTTGGAGTTTGCCCAAGTTTTGAGCTTGGGTGGAGCAGAGTGCAGTGTTTGGCATTCACTACTCTGAGTCTGGTGTTCAAGGCTTGTTTGGCATTCGACGTTTTGCATTTGTTGTTCAGGGTTGTCATTAGTGGAAGAATGGCAAATATTCAGACTCTAATTCTTCCAGATTCACAAAAACTGATTGAAATAAATCATAGAGTGTGGAGCCATAAGATACTTACAATTTATGAGTATCAAGATTTGGCAAATATAGTTCTCAAAAGAAAGCAGACCCAAAGATGATGCTGATGACTCCAACAAGCGATATAGAGAAGCTTTGATACTCCTCAAATTGTCTATCATAGATGATTTGATTCCTAAAGTTTGTAATGAGAATGATGTTGCAACACTGGCAAAGTTGTAAAATAAATATTAAACATCTGAAGCAGGATGTGCTTTGTATATTGAAGAATATTCTCTATTCTTCCCAGTTGGAGGACGGAGGGTCTGTTTCTCAGTACCTTATGCATATTAAGGATCTAAGAGGTTAATTGACTGCTATTCAGGAAATAGTTGATGAGGAGGTCTGTTTTTGTCTCCATCTTATGAGTCTTTTGTTGAGCCTCTACATTTGCTTTCTGAAACTCAAAACTCTTGATTTTGAAAAGATGTCTTGCATTTACAAAAAGAGAGGAGACAGTCATAGATGGGAGTATCCACCTTAAGGAGTACAAAGAGTGCATTTACTGCTAAAGCCAAACACAAAGGCAATCAAAATGCCAAGCCCTCATCATCTGATCACAAGCAAGGTAAAACTTCTAATGTAAAGCAGTCCCAAGTCATTTGTTTTTATTGCAGGAAACCTAGTCATTTCAAATGGGATTGTAATAAGTTGAAGAATACACAAAGCCAGCAAGAGACGAAACAAGTAAATGTTGTTGAGATAGAAGATCAAGAAGAGAAGTTTGCTTTTGTAACAACTTAGAGTTCATTTGGTCAATCTACTGAGTGGTACTTTGACTCTAGAGCATCCAAACATTATACATGTCAAAAAGACTGGTATGTTAATTTCATTGAAGATCTAAGTAAGAATGAGTCTATTTCACTTGGTGATGGTAGATCATACTTTATTGAAGGGTGTGGTGATGTTAGTGTGACATTGAACAACAATGTTACATACACCTTCAAGAATGTTCAGTATGTTCCTGATATGAACAAAAATCTTCTATCCATTAGTGAAATCACTAAGAATTCTCAACTTGCTGTGCATTTTCATAAAAACAGATGCGAGGTGATGCATGTAGGTAAAAACAAGCTCATTCCTCTTAGTATAGGTTAGAAGGGACTTGTTGCCACATTTTGCACGGGGTGCCATGTCTTCATTTTTCTTGTAAGTATGCTGCTCTCCCTTCCCTCCTCCTCCTTTCCCTTTCTCCACTATCCCCTTTCTCCCCTTCCGTCAGTTTCATTCCCTTCATTTCCCTTTTTCTTTCCTCTTTTACTTTCTTCGGTCAATTTCCCAAAAAAGAGCAAAAGGCCCCTAAAAATTCTAAGTACAAGAGCGCAACCCGACTTCGCAGCGAAGTCGGGGTGCGCCCTTAAGTTTGAGCGCACTCGGGAAGCCGAAGTGCGGAAAATGATCAAAATTTGGCTAAGTGCAAGAGCGCAACCCGACTTCGCAGCGAAGTCGGGGTGCGCTCTCATTTCTGTGCGCACCTGGGAAGCAACGGACCCCTAAAATTTCTAAGTACCAGAGCGCAACCCGACTTCGCAAAGTCGGGGTGCGCTCTCATCTTCATGCGCAGTCGGAGCGGTGAGCAAAATGAGCTAAGTGTTGGGTGCGCAACCCGACTTCGCAGCGAAGTCGGGCTGCGCCCTCTTACTTGTGCGCACTCGGGCAGGATGTTGCAAGCAGCCCAAAAATTGTCTAAGGCACGGAGGCCTCCCCAACTGCGCTGATTCCCCCTTGCGCTTTCTAATTGCGCTCCAATTCCGAGCGAAGTCGGACATGAAAGAGAGACGAGATTCCAAGGCAGATTCGTCCCTTATCAGATTTTGACAGGTGTCCAGCCTCGGGATTCGAGTCAGAGATGTGACGGGGAAAGGGCAAGCGTGAGCCAAATTATTATACCGCAGCTACCCTCATTCAAGCTGACTCAAAGTTTCATCTACCGCACTGCCACGTAGCTGCCAAATTTTCAGGTGGACCTTGCTGCAAGTACAGTCCATATCTGCAGAGGTCAACATCAGCAGCTCTTTTTGCCGCTTTTGTCAGCTTTGTCAGCTATTGTCAGGTCTGGGATCCTGTGCCCGGAGTTGTAATTGGGGGGAAATTGCGCTATAAATAGCTGCGCCATATCATTGTAAAGGGGTGGAAGGGGGATATACTGCTAGGGAACCATTGTAGCTGTGCATTTGCTTCTGAATACAAGATACACTTGGCTCTATTGACTGTTCTTGTTCTTTATGCTGCCTTTATTTAGCATTTCTGCCTCATGTTGCTTATGTTATTGCTTACTGTTATTCTGCTATCTGGATATCGGTATTTGATAATTAAGTATTCCTGGAATGCATAGTTAGAGGATACATAGAATGAATGACATTGGTAGTTTCTGTAATGTATTATGTGTTTAGTTGTTGTTAGTAGTGGTGATTGATAGTTGTTGTGTCGCTTATCCTCCCCGCCCAATACAAATCACATTTATATTTCTTTCTGCATTTCTAATTTCTTTCCCGCACTCGAGCTTAAAACCAATTGAGAAAACATAGGAAGCCGGCCTTCTCCGGAGATTGGCACGGAAGGCATTCCTTCCTTCCGGCCTTTCAATCTGCTGGGCGAATCTAGGGCGCATTACACTAAATCCTATCCTAGTGGCAGATTCGTAACCAACAGTTTCTCTGGCACGCCCGGTGGGACCCGAAAGTTTCCCACCCAAAACAGAATCGAAGCATCGGTGTTCGCTTCATTGCTGTTAAATCAGAACACCCGGCGACTCGCAAGTACCCGAATATTCTCCGAGTCCGTGAGACCGGTCCAAGCGCCTTCATGCATACAAGAAGGTGGAGAGCAAGGAATCCGGGAAACCAGCCTCGATCTCTACGAAATTGACATCAACGCTCCCGGAGAGCGCGTAAGGCTGGCTGACTACCAAGCTCGCATAGGCGAATCCGAAACCGAAGTCGAAGAGGCCGAAGTTGAAGAGCAACCTACATCTTCGGACAACACCGATACCGAGTACACGACCGGAGGGGAAGAAGACATGGCTGCCCAGCAAAATGATGACGACCTCTTCCCAGCGGTTGACTCCACAGGGCCCTTGGCCCTAGTCGGACAAGAGGCTGTGCCCCCCGCTGCCTTGAAGTCCATCCCTACTTACGATGGCTACGGCAAAACGGCATATGAGCACATCCAAGACATTCTGGCCTTGGCTGCGCTACACTCTATTACAAATGAGAGTGTCAAGACCCGTCTATTGGCTCTTTCTCTGAGGGGGAAGCTTCTCTACTGGTGGAGATCTTTGCCAGAAGGATCTATCACGGGGTGGCCTCAGTTGGCAGGCAGGCTCGTAAAAGGATGCAACGAGTCTGCCGACCCCTCTTCATTGTTGCATCAGTTTCAGAGTATCCAACGCCACCCACAAGAGGAGATATCAGACTTCAACATAAGGTTTGCGAGGTCCTGGAAAAGAGTACCTCGCGAACTGCGACCTTCGGCGGGTCAAGCTGCACACTATTACCTGAGGTCTTTCAATTCGGATATCTGCCTACTTCTTAAGATAGCCCGAGTCGATACCTTCCCTGCCCTATACGAAGCTGCCCAACAAGCAGAATTAGACATAATCTCCATAGGCAGACTTCCGCATAGAGTGCAGCCCCCCATTTATCCTGATTTTCCTCAGTCCCAGTATCCATCGGCCTCTGGTGTGATGCCATCCTCCTCAAGTCAGCACCCCCAGCAGCCATGGAATCCAGCACCAGTTATAAACCCCTACGGTCAGCCTCAGATTCATTATCCTAATCCACCACCTCCGCCTCCGCAGTATCCCGCACTCCCAGCTCCCCCTCATTACGCGGCGTATTCTGCACCTCCGCCATTAGCTGCAATACCTCCGCCGGCCCGGTTGGCGCCTGCAGATAATGATATTCAGAATAAAATCCTCCAAGAGGTACGGGCTCTGGCCTCTGGGTATCATACTATTTCCAACGATATGACGATAATGAAGAAGAAGCAAGCCCAGATGGAGTTCCTTCCAAGGAGACCATATCCTCCCTCGGCGCTAACAAAAGATCAAGCTGCACAAGCTCAAAGACACCCCCGGCAAGGAATGCTGCCAATGAGGCTCAACCTGGCACTTCTGACCAGGTTAACTGGTGCTCCACATGCAACGATCCACACTCAGAGGAGGGTTGCACGCTACATCAGCATTATCTTCAGACCCTTGCGGGCAGCGCCATAGAGGATGAAGCATACATGATCCTGGACGATGAAGGCAACTTTGCGGTCCCAGAAGAAGATCCTGCGTTGCTCTTGACCAAGGAAGGCAGAAAGCCCATTGAGGCTGCCACGGCCCAAGCAAAGCCGTTGAAGGTATACGCCAGAAGAGAGAAGGCGCAGCCTGCTGGGCTACCACCTGACAAGTCACCTTGGCCTCCTACAGCCAAAGAAAGGTTCCCTACGCTCAAGGCTCCCGCGGTGAAAGCTCCCGCAGCCCAACCTCTAGCCGAAACAAAAGAACAAGCTCAAGAGAAGCTGAGATATCCGTCGCTGACGAAGAGACAGAGAGTCGAAGCCACGCAGCAATACCGGACCAGGTATGAGCCAGCGAAAGAAATAGAGGGAGCCGACACTTCAACCTACAATATAGTTGATGAGCTAAAGAGGACCCCTGCGAAGATAAGTATGTACGAGGCTCTTCTGCTCCCAGGGCAAGTTGATCTGCTGCAGGAATCCTTGAAAAGCGTAAAAGACGGAAAGCCGACGCAGCCTGCTGTGTTAGCTCAGCCCTTGACAGTTTCTGCCACCGGGAAAAACAGGCCACCTCCTTTCTATCTGTCATTGCGGATGGAAGGCTATATAGTACACAACTGCATGGTGGATTCTGGTGCTTCCACGACTGTCATGCCGAGAGCCGTCTGCGAAGAGATCGGTATGGAATATACAAGGAGCAGCCAAGGTGTGCTGCAGCTAGACGGCACCCCTGTCAAGACAGTTGGTGTCATCAAGGATATCCCGATCCGACTGCATAAAGCCCTCGACATAGTGGTCATCCAGGAAGTCGTTGTGGTCGACTTGGAACCCTACTTCGGCATGTGTCTCTCCAGGGAGTTCACTGCAAAGCTGGGTGGATATCTGTCTCTGGATTACTCACATATGGAAGTGCCCTTCAAAGGAAGGAGATTAAAGATCTATAATGAAAAGCCTTCCACATTTCTAGTAGAGAAGATACCCGGAGAAGAGCCACAGAACGGCATGGTTCAGCTGACAACTGAAGAACTGGTAGAGGTTGATATGACAGAAGAGGCCCTTGAGCTATTACAAGTGGAGGATGAGTTCTCCTTGCTAGACTTCAATGCCATGATTGAGACCGAGCAAGGCTGTTACTCCGTCACCCAGCCTGAAAGACTTGACCAGTCAGCAAGGAAAGAGGTTGGACCCGCACCAGAAAAGCTATGGAAGTTGTTCTTTGATGGCGCCCGATGCAAAAATGGCGCCGGTGCGGGTGTACTTCTGGTTTCCCCGTCCGGAGTCCAGAAGGACTACACTTACAGGCTGGCTTGGAGCTGCACTAACAACGCGGCGGAGTATGAAGCTTTGTGCTTGGGTTTGAGAAAGGCAGAGAGACTGGGGGTGAGACATTTGTAGATCTTTGGCGACTCGTAGCTGGTGTGCAACCAGATTACGAATAAGTGCGCCTCCAAGAAGCATTACCTCAAGGCGTACCGTAACCGTGTCTGGGACCTGATGGAGTCATTCGACTCTTTGAATGTCAAAGCCATATCACGTGAGAAGAATAAACATGCTGACATTCTGGCGTCTGTTGGAGCCAGGTACGTTCCGGCTGATGACACTGTCCAGAAGCCGAAGCCGGTTCGTACCATCTACAGGCCTTCTGTGCCTGATAAAGACACCCACTGGCAGGTGTTTGACTGTGACGAGGATATCGTCACTTTTTTGATAAACGAAGCAAGTACGATAGAAGGTAGAGACCCTGATGACGAGCAGTACGAGGGGTTGATACAGTTAAAAAACAATCATGTCCCGAAAGGACTGATTACCCTAGAAAGTCTCTTTGATCAGAACGATAGGGCAATATCCCACAGAATCAAAGTGGACCCTAAGCAGTACGTGGACCTGGAACTGGAACCTGGAAAAACGATCAAGGTCGGGACGGACTGCACTGAAAAGGAACTGGAGCAGATCAGATCTTTATGCGGAGAGTTCCCTGATATTGTGGCCTGGTGCTACCAGGACTTGAAGGGGTATGACAGAGAGATGATCCAGCATACTATAGAGCTGGAAGATAATGCAAGACCTTTCCGACAGAAGCAAAGGGCAGTGAACCCAAAAATTGAAGCTATGATGAAAGCAGAGCTCTTAAAGATGCTGGAGGCCAAAATCATCTACCCCATCAAGCACTCATCTTGGGTCGCGAATTTGGTCCCTGTGAGGAAAAAGAATGGAGACATCCGCCTCTGCGTGGATTTCAGAAACCTCAATCAAGCTTCACTGAAGGATCATTATCCGCTTCCCCAAATTGATCAGATCCTCCACATCGTTGCTGGAGCACAGAGGTTCTCTCTCTTGGACGGATTCTCTGGATACAACCAAATATGGGTAAAGGACGAAGATCAGCACAAGACAACGTTCACCACCAAATGGGGAACGTTTGCATATCAACGCATGCCCTTCGGCCTGTCTAACGCCGGCGCTACGTTTCAAAGAGCTATGGACTTGGCGTTCCGAGAGCTGCTCAACAAGGTCATTGTCATCTACTTGGACGATATGACTGTATTTTCACATAAGAGAGAGGACCATGCTTCCCACTTGCGGCAAATATTTGAGAGATGTCGTGAATTCGGCATTTCCATCAACCCGAAGAAGTCAGTCTTCGCGGTAAAGGAAGGTAAGCTGCTAGGACATGTCATTTCTGAGAAAGGCCTTGCAGTGGATCCTGACAGAGCAGAAGCCCTTCTTCGCTTACCCATCCCAGTCGACAAGAAGGGGCTACAATCATTTTTCGGCCAAATCAACTTCGTGAGGAAGTTCATACCGGACTTCGCACAAGTAATTAAGCCCATGGCCGAACTCCTAAAAAAGAATGCCGAATTCTTGTGGACTGACGAAAGAAAGCAGGCCTTCGAAGAGATCAAGGCCAGAATCGCGCAAGCTCCAGTGTTGATAAATCCAGATTATTCCAAGGATTTCATCCTGTACGCGGTGGGAGAGCCCGAGAGTTACGCCGCAGTCCTGACTCAGAAGGGAGATGATGGCGAAGAACGCCCCATAGCGTTCTTAAGCCAGGTGATTCAGCCGCATGAAGAAAAGTATAATTTTATTGAGCGGCAGGTGCACGCAGTCATGAGATCCCTCAGGAAGTTTAGGCACTTTGTCTCCCAGAGCCGGATAACTATCTTCGTGATACATCCGGACGTCAAGAATTTCATTGTACAAGGGGAGCCAGGTCACAAGAGGGCAGGATGGATAGCCAAAATCCAAGAATTTGACATCGAGGTACGGCCAACGAAGCTGATCAGAGGCCGAGCCCTGTGCCAAGAGCTGGCCCGAAGTGCTGCAGCTGAAATCTCTGCCTGCCAGTGGGAAGATCCGATAGCGGAAACTAACCTTGCCAACTCCTTATCAGAGGAGAGTGATTGGACGAATGACCTGGTGCGGTATTTTAGCACAGGGAGATGTCCAGATCATCTCAATGCCTCACAAAGAAGGAGGTTTAGGCTGAATGCCTTGAGATATGTACTACGCCCCGAGGGGCTGTATTTCAAAAATATTGACGGCATCCTGTTGCGATGCGTCAGAGAATCAGATAAACCAAAGGTCCTCGGAGAATTCCACTCCGGGATGCCTGGGGGACATCATTCAGGGAGGCCTACGGCCTTAAAAATTATCAGAGCCGGGTATTATTGGCCCACTCTCTTCACAGACGCACATGCGGTCTGTGTTAAATGTGAAAAATGCCAAAGGTTCGCCGGCAGGAACAGAAAGGCACCCTTGCCCCTCCAACCAATTCAAGCCGAGACTCCGTTTCAGCAGTGGGGTCTAGACTTCGTCGGGACCATCACGCCTAACTCTGCAGCGGGACATAAGTTCATCCTTACAGCCACCGATTATTTCACTCGGTGGGCAGAGGCGATCCCCACTAAGCACGCAGACCAAGAAACGGTCATTGGGTTCCTTGAGAGCCTCATCACCCGTTTCGGGGTCCCGGAGGCAATAGTTACAAACAACGGTCCGGGGTTCGCAGGTGCTGTACTCACGGAGTTCACCAGCAAATACGGCATCTATCACAAGATGTCCTCAAACTACTACCCGCAGGGGAATGGCCTGGCCGAGTCCACTAACAAGAATCTACTGAAGATTGTTAAAAAAACAGTAGAAAGGAACAAGAGGACGTGGCACCTACTTCTGAACCGGGCGTTATGGGCGGATCGCATATCTTTCAAGAAGTCTATCAAGACATCCCCCTACGCGCTCGTGTATGGCAAGGAGGCAGTTCTGCCTACCCACATAGAGATGCCCGCACTCTGGATGTTAGATGAAGAAAAGGGCGACGGGGATCCAGTGGACGCCAGACTTTGCCAACTATTGCGGTTAGAAGAAGAAAGGGAGAAGGCATACCAGGCCTTTACTAAACATGCCGAGGTGACCCAGAGCTGGTTTGCGAAAGGCACCACCACCCGAGTTTTCAAAATCGGGGACCTAGTGCTAAAGTGGGACTCACTCAAAGCAAAGCCGGGCAACCATGACAAATTTGATGCCCTCTGGGAAGGTCCCTATCAGATCGCTCGGGTAAACCAATTCAACGCGTTCGTGCTCAGGGACATGGAGGGACAGCTTCTCCCCATTCCTGTCAACGGTTTCCACCTAAAAATCTATCACCACTGAAGGCGCCCAAGAGGTCCTTCCTTGTACATATTCTTTTCCTGCATTTTAGTTTATGACAGAATGTACATATTTCTTTCAGTATTCAGCTTTTAGTTTTCAGAGCCGAAGTGAAGCATAGAGCAAACCCCGACTTCGCAGCGAAGTCGGGCATCGCTCCTTGAATTGTGCGACATCGGGAGTTTGAGAGAAAACAGCTAACAAAAAGCCTCGAAAAATTACGAAGTGTTGGGTGCGCAACCCGACTTCGCAGCGAAGTCGGACTGCGCACCATCTTGGGAGCGCAGTCGGGCAGCAGAGAGCGAAAATTGGCTAAGTGTGGAATCCCTACTGCGCAACATTTTCCGGGCGAAGTCGGATTGCGCACGTTTTTTGGGCGAAGCCCGAGTGCGCTCTTAATTTCAAGTGCACTTTGAACGACCTGTCAGGGAAAACAAGGGACATAATGGCGAAAAAATTTCTAAGTGTGGGCCCAGGCTGCGCAATGTGCATAGCGCGAAGTTAGGCTGCGTCCCTCCTTAAAACCCTGGGCCAAAGTCTCCCTCGAAGTGTGTGCCCAAGCGGCGGCTGTGACGTCATTGGAAGCACGAGGTTCAAAAATTTTAAAGAATGATTGCGCGTCTTTCGAAGCAGATGTCATTAAAAAAGCAAGCGCATTAGGACCAACCGCAACCAAGGTGCGCCTTCCAAGGAAAAGGCCCACGCACGGCCGCCAAAGAATAACGGCGTTTCCCACCTACTTCGAGCAAATCACTTTAAACCCCCCCTCGCGCCATTAATGCTGCGTTTTTTCCTAGAAAAGGGGCCCTGGCATACTCAGAACATTCGAATTATCAAGCTAAGTCTGAGCTGCAAGGCGCAGAATTGAAGGACTAGTGACCAGAATCCCCGTCTCTGCCACCACGAGCAGAAAACAGAAAATGGACAAGGGAAAAGCGCCAATGCAGACGCAGTCCAGCGATACAGAGCGCGAGGCTGAGGAGCACACAGAATCCAGCGCTCATGAGAGCGAAGCGCCACGGGAGCGGACAAGGAAATCCAGGTCAAAGAGAAGCCAAGGGCAAGCTCCACCGCCGCCCATCAACCGCCTGGCCGGGTATAGGGACGGCGAGTACTCCATTAGCCTCACCAAGCTGCGGCCAAATATAGCAAAGTGGGCAGGCAAAGTCTCGCCCTCGCACCATGTCGGAGCTGCATACAAGTCGAACCTGTACTGGTTCTTTTTCCCCCCCCTCCAACATTTCCCCGGGGTTGAGTCTATTGTGACATATTACAAACCAGCTACCCGGCAAGTCTGCGACAACCAAGGAAGGGTGTTGTTCACCCTCTTCAAAGAGAGCGTCCAGCCAGCCTTCGCCCCGGGGCTCCAGTACGACCCCAACGCCATTGTCAGAAGAATTAACTTGGATGAGCAGGCGGGCAGATTCGCTCAGAACAGAAGGATGAGGGAGTTTCTCGACTCAGAACTGAAGACCCCGCTACCAGCCGGACAGTGGCCAACAGGCCCTATACCCCTGGAGAGGTTCGAAAATAAATATATATATATTATCCTGGCATGGGTACTCGGCTGCGCCACGTATAGAATGGTGCACCCGTACCAGCTGGCGCTCGCGGAATGCATCTTGCATGGAGAGTTTTATGACTCCACCGCGCAAAGGAGCGGAAGACGCCCTATTTTCTTTGATTGGGCAGATTGGGTGGCGTACGCCATACATTCGAATCTGGTCAGGATACAACAAAAGCAGACAACAGAGTTCCGGCACTGCTCGTTCCTCACATGGTTGTGCCTGTACCACACGCACTACCGGATTAAAGTACCTGACCTAAAAAAGGTAAATGAGAAGGGAGCGCCGCTGCCTGTGTATGAGTGGACAGAAGCCCTGGCGTTGTTCAACGGCAAAGCATCTCGCCCTCCACTGGCCATGACGAACTACCTGAGGAAGTACAAATGCGGAGATACCTTCCGGTTGACTCAGGGCATTGTGATCAGAATCTACGGATTCAAAGGGAAGCCGTTCTTGCTGCCCTATTTTTGCACTGAGCATCAGTTCGGTATAGAGATATCGCGCCAGATGGACTATGTAGAAGAGGAATTCGGCCAGGGAAAGAAGAGGGGCCATATTTTCAAGTATCCTATTACCTGGGCGAACATTCAAGTGCATGAGATTGGGCAGCATATCTACCTCGAACAAGAACTCCTCAACATGGGCCTGATACAGCTACCTCAGCGCTGGAAATACGACCCGATTGGGGTCAGGGGAAAATTTGTACATATTTGCCCCCGAGCAGAAATCATGGAGGAGAGGTGCAATAAAACAGGTGCAGACCTGGAATGGCACATCGAGCGGATGCAATCATGGCCACCATGGCAGGACTTTTACTGTGAAGAAGTGGAGTATGATCCGGAGCGCAATCCAGACCACAGGTTAGACTCAGCAGGCTTCAAAAAATTCCTCTCAAAGGTGACGCCCCTCAGCTGGGAAAAGGACAAAATTATTGAATGCTGGAAAATGAGGTGTCGCACGCAACACGATAAGTCTAACCGAAAGACATTGGCCGTAGATGATGAGTTTTCGGCCTTATATGATAAATACGCCGGCAAATGGGAGCCGTTCGCGTTTCGAGATTGCGTTCCCCTAGGCGCCAGAAAGAGATATAAAAGGAAGCCCCCATCCCAGCAATTACCCATTCAAGAAACTCCCAGCGCGACACCAACAAGCAGTCAGGTGGGCCCGATGTTGCCTCCAGCTCCTGAAGCGTCACCTCAAAAAGGACAGGAGCTAGAAAAGTCAACTAGTGAGGCGGCCCCCAAAAAGAAAAGGCGCCAGAAGGGTCAACCGGTGGGCCTTCGGCAACAAACATTCCTCCGTCAAAACCCAGGTACAAGTTCACCGTGGGAACACCGCTGCCAGCCGCGCCAACCTCCTCCGCCTCCTTCGAGCAAACTGCAGCTCCGGAAGAAAAGAAGAGGAAAAGGAGCGAAAAGACCAAGCGGCCTAAGAAGGAGTCTGCGCAGCAAACGGCTGCAGCACGAACAGAGACAGCCGCGCCGGAAATCATCTCTCTGGACAGCCCAGGGAAAGAAGCAGAAGTTTGGGCAGCAGGCGTCCTCCAATCAACGGCTCAGGCGGAGCCCGCAGGTACGTCCTCTTCCCCGGTTCCCCAGATCCCAGTTGGCCCTGCCGTAACACCGTCCCCCACTGTATCAGGGCAAGCCTTAGTTGCATCTTCCTTATCGCATATCTCCCAATCCTTCCACAGTCCCCATTCTTTCGAACAATTTGCCCAGGACCCGAACATTTTCCAAACCCTGAGTCAAACCCTAGACCCCTCGCCCGCGGCCAGTGCCGAAGCTGCACCTACATCGCCGCGCCGCTCACCTTCATTATTCAAGACCCCGCCTTCACCTCCCACTCAGCCGCCCGTTTCCCCTAGGACCCAGTCGCCCTTGAAAGCGACCACACCTTCTGGGATATCTCCTGCTTCATTGTTTGCAGGAAGGATGCCGCAGCAGGATTTAGCCTCGGCGTATCCTATGCTGGCAGAACTTGACTTCATGGGGGAGCAGCTGCAGATTACAGATGATCAGCCTCTGGCAGCGAAGGCCGTAGGGTGTTCCGCCTCTTTCCTCCAGGGCGTCAAACGAAGAAGAGCCGAGGAGATAGCTGCCCCGATGAAGCGCACCAAGTTCGACTTGGACAGGAGAGTGCTGCGAACTGAAAAATTGATCCCTAAAGTAAAGAAGCCTCTCCGAGAAATGATCGAGGCTGACTATGAACACCGGGTCAAGGAGAAGAATTTTGATGACATAAGCGAAGAATACGAAATCAACGGTATTCGCCGCAGAACTGACAATCTCCTTGTTAAGCGACTCGAGAATCAAGAGAAGCTGTTTCAGCTTCAAAATAACTCGAGACAGCTGGAGGAAGATCTGGCCAAGGCCACCACGCGGCTGGAGTCTGCCCAGCAGGAGATCAAGGACTTGAAAGCACAGCTCGCCGCCTCTCAGCAGGAGGCTACAACACAAAGAAGGACGATCGAACAACTGTCAGAAGAGAAGAGGGCGGCATTGGAACATGTCTCTCAGCTGCAGGATTTGTTGAGGC
This sequence comes from Wollemia nobilis, assembly GCA_028583015.1. Lineage (NCBI taxonomy): Eukaryota > Viridiplantae > Streptophyta > Pinopsida > Araucariales > Araucariaceae > Wollemia > Wollemia nobilis. The sequence goes on from JAQPPZ010003934.1 coordinate 44,141, forward strand.
AGGCCCAATCTCAGCTGAAGGAGAAGGCGTCCCAGGCGGCGGCCTTTTCGAAAAACAAGGTCAAAGAGATGCGGGCTGGTTTGCTGCAAGGATGCAGGGCTAATGTTGTCAGGTCCCTGTCCGTCCTGGATTTCGCATCCAGGATCCAAGAAGTATCTGCCCAGGGAAAGCCTGTGGTAGAGGAGGCCGAACACCAAGCGAAGCAGTGGCTGGACTTGGCAATAAAAATTGAAGAGTTCGCGCGCAAGGGCCTCCGATTTCCCCCATGTCCCGAATTGCCCTAGATTGGGCAGATGCAAGGGTAACCTTGCATAATTACTTCGAAAAACAGAAAAAACAAGGGCCGCCAGGAAAATGCTGGACGCATTGAACCATGAAATGAATATTTGCCTGGCCCCCTTCAACACTCTTTCTGAGCTCGGATGCCCGAGCTTCGTCAAGGATGGGGAGTTTCTGCCCCTTGAACAAGTAAAGCTGGATTGGCTGTCTTTCGAGGCAGATACATCAGAAATTGACAGCTGGGCCGAGCCAGTCCAGGAAGCACAGGTAACTCAAATGGTGTCAAGATATTGCAAGATCAACACCTCCCTTCAGGAGTTGGGAGAGAGATATGACACCATCGACGTACACATGATTGCGGCATTCAGAGCAGCGCTGAAGGATGTCAGCGATTTAGGGCCCTTCCAAGCAGCAGCTTGGGACCAGGCCAAGACTGCGTACAATCACGTTCGCGAGCGGGAGCAGCCTGCCGAGCGAGAAGGTGACAGTGGTGAGCATTCGGATTCAGAAAGAGGAGGAGAATCAGAAGAAGAAACTGCTGAGAGTGAATCCGAAGAGGAGCAGTTACCCAAGAAGGGGACGCAGGAGCAGCGGGATGCAGGGGAAGGGAGTTCCTCTGCGCCCAAAGGATAAAGGCCTGGTTCTTTGCGTCGAGGCGAGCTCGACACCCCGCGAGCCGCCAGGAATGTTGCCACATTTTGCACGGGGTGCCATGTCTTCATTTTTCTTGTAAGTATGCTGCTCTCCCTTCCCTCCTCCTCCTTTCCCTTTCTCCACTATCCCCTTTCTCCCCTTCCGTCAGTTTCATTCCCTTCATTTCCCTTTTTTTTCCTCTTTTACTTTCTTCTGTCAATTTCCCAAAAAAGAGCAAAAGGCCCCTAAAAATTCTAAGTACAAGAGCGCAACCCGACTTCGCAGCGAAGTCGGGGTGCGCCCTTAAGTTTGAGCGCACTCGGGGATGCGAAGTGCGAAAAATGATCAAAATTTGGCTAAGTGCAAGAGCGCAACCCGACTTCGCAGCGAAGTCGGGGTGCGCTCTCATTTCTGTGCGCACCTGGGAAGCAACAGACCCCTGAAATTTCTAAGTGTTGAGCGCAACCCGACTTTCACAGTGAAGTCAGGGTGTGCTCTCATTTTCATGCGAAGTCAGAGCGGTGAGCAAAATGAGCTAAGTGTTGGTGCGCAACCCGACTTCGCAGCGAAGTCGGGCTGCGCCCTCTTACTTGTGCGCACTTGGGCAGGATGTTGCAAGCAGCCCAAAAATTGTCTAAGGCACGGAGGCCTCCCCAACTGCGCTGATTCCCCCTTGCGCTGTTTAATTGCGCTCCAATTCCGGGCGAAGTCGGACATGAAAGAGAGACGAGATTCCAAGGCAGATTCGTCCCTTATCATATTTTGACAAGTGTCCAGCCTCGGGATTCGAGTCGGAGATGTGACGGTGGAAGTGCAAGCGTGAACCAAATTATTGTACCGCAGCTACCCTCATTCAAGCTGACTCAAAGTTTCATCTACCGCACTGCCACGTAGCTGCCAAGTTTTCAGGTGGACCTTGCTGCAAGTACAGTCCATATCTGCAGAGGTCAACATCAGCAGCTTTTTTGCCGCTTTTGTCAGCTTTGTCAGCTATTGTCAGGTCTGGGATCCTGTGCCCGGAGTTGTAATTGGGGGGAAATTGCGCTATAAATAGCTGCGCCATATCATTGTAAAGGGTGGAAGGGGGATATACTGCTAGGGAACCATTGTAGCTGTGCATTTGCTTCTGAATACAAGATACACTTGGCTCTATTGACTGTTCTTGTTCTTTATGCTGCCTTTATTTAGCATTTCTGCCTCATGTTGCTTATGTTATTGCTTACTGTTATTCTGCTATCTGGATATCGGTATTTGATAATTAAGTATTCCTGGAATGCATAGTTAGAGGATACATAGAATGAATGACATTGGTAGTTTCTGTAATGTATTCTGTGTTTAGTTGTTGTTAGTAGTGGTGATTGATAGTTGTTGTGTTGCTTATCCTCCCCACCCAATACAAATCACATTTATATTTCTTTCCGCATTTCTAATTTCTTTCCTGCACTCTGAGCTTAAAACCAATTGAGAAAACATAGGAAGCCGGCCTTCTCCGGAGATTGGCACGGAAGGCATTCCTTCCTTCCGGCCTTTCAATCTGCTGGGCGAATCTAGGGCGCATTACACTAAATCCTATCCTAGTGGCAGATTCGTAACCAATAGGACTATACAAGTTAGTTGATGCCAAGTCTGCCAAGTCTGCCAATTCTTTTGCCTTGGCAGTTGAAGACAATAGTTCTGTTCTTTGTTATGAGAGGTTTGGTCACCTGAATTAAAAGTATTTATCAATTCTCACTAACATGGTTCATGCATTGCCATCCATTTAGAAGTCAACTTGGAAAATAGGGTCGCCAACTGTTTGAGACAGGTAAGTCTTGGCATGCACAAGGTGTTTGGATTTAGTGCATATTGATTTATGTGGTCCAATGAATAAATCTTCGGTTTGTGGTATAAAATATATTCTATTGATGGTTGATGATTATTTGGGGAAGATGCGTATACTTCCTCAAGTCTAAATGTTTGTCATACTTTCAAATATTTAAGGTCATCGTAGAGAAACAATAGAAAAGCAAATCAAGGTCTTGAGATCAAATGATGCAGGTGAGTTTACCTCAAAAGAGTTTTGGGATATTTGCAGACATGCAGGTATACACAGGCAGTATACAACTCCTTACACTCCACAACAAAATGGGGTAGTAGAGAGGAGGAACAAGACAATCATGGAGATGGCCAGATGCATGGTGCATAGCCGAAATGTACCATATTGTTACTAGGCAAAAGCATTAAAGATTTCAGTCTTTATTTTCAACAAGTGTCCATCTAAAGCTCTGTAGAATGTTACTCCCAAAGAAGCATGATCTAGAAGAAAACCTTCAGTTAGTCATTTTCGTATTTTTTGGTTGTGTTGCTTTTGCAATAAGTTCTAAGAAGAAAAGAAGTAAGAAGGATGCAAACAACAAAAGGTCCAAGTTTGTAGGCTATAGTGAACAATCCAAAGCAATAGATTGCTTGATGTCTCTACTAACAACATTGTAAATAGCAGTACATGAGAAGACGCCTTTCTTCTTAGATAATGGTAAACCTATTGAAATTTTTATATGTTTTCGAACTGTTGATACTTGATAGTACTACAACAGGTAGTCAAGTTCACTTGGATTCAAATATTTCCCTTGGATTCAAATATATTAGAGACTGATGATGAAGAGAAATATGTGAAGACTCAGCCACATTAGTGTGTTGAAAATCCACATTGGGATGACCTTGCAGAACAGAGCTTCACAGAGGTACACCCAAGTGAAGTTTGCCAGCAACAAGAGCCATGTCAATGACCAAAAAGGCATACACAGACAATGAAAGATGCCAAGGAGGATGAGCAAGTGGTAGCCAGACAATCTAGGCAAATTTTGCTTTAGTTTCATTTGGACTTAGCGAATATGAAGAGGCCAGCGGTAAACCAGATTGGGAACTTGCCATGAAAGCAAAATTTGACTCTTTGATGAAGAATAGAACATGGGAACTGTGTGAATTACCCCATGCAAAGAAACCAATTGGCTGTAAATGGGTTTAAAAGGTAAAATGTAGATCAAATGGTTGAGTTGACAAATTCAAAGCCCATCTTGTTGCTAAAGAGTATGCACAATAGGAACGTATAGACTATGGAGAGACATTTGCTCCAATTGCAAACAAGGTGGTTTTTCAATTAGTTCTGTCCACTGCAACACACTTTGGTTAGCAAGTATATCAAATGGATGTTAAGAGAGCCTTCCTGAATGGAGATTTGGAAGAGAAGATCTACATGGTTCTGCCACAAGGGTTTCAAATACCAAGAAAAGAACATTTGGTCTGCAAATTGATTAAGTCACTATACGGACTTAGGCAAGCTCCCCTAGCCTAGAATTTCAAAATTGATTAATGTCTTAGAGATTTAGGATTCAGTCGGAGCTTTTCTGATCATAATCTCTATTTCAAAACTACAAGTAATGACAATGTCATTCTCATTGTGTATGTTGATAACCTTCTTATTATTGGTAGTGAAGCCCACTCAATTCGACATGTAAAATCTGTTTTGTGTGTTGGGAATCAGTGTCATACACCTTGCAAATCCTGTCTCATGTCTTATGTTAAGAGCATATATAAAAGAAAGAAAAAGAGCATAGCATATATAAAAGAAAGAAAAAAAGCATTAAGCAGTCTGTGGGATGTCAGCAGTGTTATTGCAGGACATCTATGTTACTGCAGGTCAATAATGTTACTACAGGACAGTTGTGTTACTGTAGGTCTATTTCCAATAGTGTTACTACAAGTCTATTTCCAACAGTGTTACTGCAGGTCAATAATGTTACTGTAGGACAGTTGTGACAGGTTTATTTCCAATAGTGTTACTGCAGCTCAGCTATGTTACTGCAGGTCAGTTGTGTTACTGCAGGTCTATTTCCAGCCTTGTTGATAAATGGGACTGAAGAAGTGGATACTATAAAATTGTATTGTAAAAAGCCGTTTGTTGATTATTGAATAATAAATTGAGTGCGCCTTGATTACTGGGTTTTTCCAAGGGTATATGTTGCTTCCTGTGTGAGGTGTATGTGATTTTGCTTGCTGGAATTGAAAGTCTAGGCCTGTTTTGCACTACTTTCCTCTAAAGATTAAGTAGGAAGTTGTTCCACATTTGTTTAGCTTCCTTTCATTTGGTATCAGAGCCTGGTCAGTTTTTGAGATCCTTAGTTAGGAAAAAGGATTTTTTTTCTATTAATCTTGGTTTGAGTGGGAGCTGTGCACAAGGGAAGTGATTTTATTTCAGGATGGCAAGTACATCATGGTTGGAGATAGAAAAATTCAATGGCACAAATTTTGAGCTATGGAAGCTTAAAATGGAGGATCTGCTCATAGACAAAGATCTATGGGCTGTTATTTCTGGAAGTCAACTTGCATCGATAAAGGATGAAGACTGGGTTGTGATGGATCGGAAAGCTAGAAGCCTGATTAGGCTTTGTTTGGCTGATTCCATACTTCTGAATGTATTTGCAGAGCCCACCATAGAAAGTCTTTGGAAGAAGTTGGGAAACCTATACCAAGCTAAATCTTTGGTAAATATACTTTTTCTATGGAAGAAGCTTTACTCTTTGAAGATGGGTGATGGGGATTCAGTTGCAAAGCATTTGAATGCATTCAATATCATAGTGAGCCAGCTACAATCCATAGGTGTGCAAATGGATGATGAGAATCAATGTATCACACTATTATGTTCTTTGCCAGATTCGTGTGATAACCTTCTGATGGAAATCAGGCACCGCCACTAAGATAAGGCTTGAAGAAGTGCTTTGCTCTCGAAGGAGATGCGACGAAAGACTCCGAATTCTGTCAAACATGCATTAATTGTTCAAGGTAGATCAAAGGAGAAAGGCAAGAACAAGATTAGAGACAGCAGATCTAAATCTAAAGCAAGAACTATGTCTCTTGGTAAATCTAAAGTGAAGTGTTGGAACTGTGGCATGCAATAGTACGGAGGTTACTGTTACTGAGAACCTAAAACTTCCAGTTGAAAAGACTATGTTGTGGCAAGAGCAAATGGGCCACATTGGTGAGAGAGGCCTTAAGGCTTTGAAATGCAAAAATATGATTGAGGGATTAGTTGATTGTTCTTTAGATTTTGATTTTTGTAAGCATTGTATATATGGAAAGCAAAATTGTGTTCAATGTTACCCAAGCTCAGCTAGATCTCTAGGGCTTTTGAATTTGATTCATAGTGATGTATTTGGTCTAGTTGTTGTACCTTCACTTGCAAAATCTTTGTATTATGTTACTTTCATTGATGATTTTTCTAAGAAGACATGGGTCTATTTTTTAAAGAAAAAAAATGGGATCCTTAGTTAGTTCAAAGATTTTAAGGCTCTTGTTGAGAACGAAAAAGAAGATCAAGGTGTTGAGAACAGATAATGGTGGAGAATTCTGTTCAAGAGAATTTGACAGATTTTGAAAGAACAATGGCATTGCACGGCATAAGACAACTCCAAATAACCCTCAACAAAATGGAGTTGCAAAAAGGATGAAAAGGACGTTGATAGAGAGGGCTAGGAGTACACTCAATGGAGCCGATTTGGATCAAAAAATTCTGGGCAGAAGCAGTTAGCACAGCTTGTTATCTGATTAATAGATCTCCTACATCAGCTCTTGTTGATAAAACCCCACAGGAGGTTTGGACAGGTAAGAAGCCCTCACTACAGCATATCAGAATTTTTAGTTGTAAAGCATATGTGTATGTGCCTAAGCAAAAGAGATCCAAGTTGGATTTCAAAGCAGTAAAATGCATCTTCATTGGATATGGTGATGGTGTGAAAGGATACAAACTTTGGAATCCTGTGACAAAAAAGGTGGTATATAGTCAGAATGTGATTCTTAGAGAGACCAAGTCCTCCTAAAAGCTGAGCAACCAAGTGATAATGCAAAGTCAATAGTGCAGCTTGGGCCAAAGTCCGAGAAGGTTGCACCTGAGGCTGAACTAGAAGTTCAAGATGGACCAAACAAGGAGCAGGTTCCAGAAAGTTCGAATAGTTCGGATGAGGACGAACCTCCATCTCATTGGGTGAGGAGGTCCACTCAGCAACAAAGGCAACCAAAAAGGAATATCCCACCTGATTTTGGATGTATTTTTGCTTTATCTACTAATGTTGATGAAACTAGAACTGTGAAGGAGGCAATGGAGATGAATGACAGTGAGTCCTAAAAGATGGCCATGGATGAGATGGCAGCTCTAACAAAGAACGGCACATGGGACCTAGTTTAGTTGCCTAAGGGAAGGAAACCTGTTGGCTGCAAATGGGTTTTCAAGAAGAAATTCAGTTCGAAGGGCAAGGTAGAGAAGTATAAAGCAAGGCTAGTTGCTAAGGAATATTCCCAAGTGGAGGGAATAGATTTTGGTGAGATTTTTTCTCTAGTGGCAAAGCTTACATCCACTAGATTCTTTTTATCCGTTGTTGTTGTTGCATTTGATCTTGAGGTTAAGCAAATGGATGTAAAGACAGCTTTCTTGCATGGAGACTTAGAGGAAGAGATCAACATGAAACAATCGAAACACTATGTGGAAAAGGGTAAGGAAAACTTAGTTTGCAAGTTAAAGAAATCTCTTTATGGTCTTAAACAATATCATAGAATGTGGTACAAGTATGTTTTGAGGTTGAGATTTGTTAGATCCAAATCAGATCACTGAGTTTATTATAAGCAGAAGGGTGGTCATTTTATTGTTATCAATTTGTATGTGGATGACATGCTGCTGATTAGTCACAATAAGGATATGATTAAGGTTTTGAAATCTCAGCTTTCACTACAGTTTAAAATGAAGGATTTAGGAGCTGCTAAATTTATCCTAGGGATGTCAGAGAAAGTATGTCGACTCTATTTTGCAGTGCTTCAACATGAAGAATTGCAAACCAGTGAGTGTTCCTATTACTATGGGACGTCTACACCTAGAGAAATGGAGGACATGAGTCATGTACCCTATGCTAGTGTGGTTGGGAGCCTCATGTATGCTATGGTCTACACCAGACCAGACATTGCCTAAGCAATGGGAGTCTTGAGCCGATTTATGGCAAATCCTGGAAAGGATCACTAGGCAACAGTGAAAAGGGTTTTCAGATATCTTCAAGGTACTTTAGATTACTCTGTTTGTTATTAGGTATCCTTGGCAGCTAGACATATAAGGATTTGTAGACTCAGATTGGGCAGGAGATGTTGACAGAAAGAGGTTTACCAGTGGCTATATGTTTAGTCTATTTGGTGGTGCAATTAGTTGGATGAGCAAGCGGCAGGCTGTAGTCACTTTATCCACTACAAAGGTGGAGTATATGGCAGTTACTTATGCCAATAAGGAGGCAGTCTGGCTTCGGAAATTGTGTTTGGATGTTGGGCTGAGTTAAGGAGCAATAAAAATTAACTGTGATAGTCAAAGTGCTATCACCTTGGCAAATAACCCTACATTTCACGCGCGGAAAAAGCACATTGGTGTGCAATATCATTTCGTTCGTGACATGGTGGAGGATAGGAAGGTTATGCTCAAGAAGGTGGATACTTTAATAAATGTTGCAGATGTTTTGACAAAGCCTGTGAGCACTAAGAAGTTCAAATGGTGCTACAAGGATATGGGCATTTCTGCCCTTACCAATTAGTTAACTCTTTTGTTAATGATTCTCTTTTGCTCTTGCAAGGTATATGACAAGTGGGAGAATGTTGGGAATAGGTGTCATACACCTTGCAAATCCTAATTGTCTCATGTCTTATGTTAAGAGCATATATAAAAGAAAGAAAAAAGGCATTAAGCAGTTTGTGGTATATCAACAATGTTACTATAGGACATCTGTGTTACTGCAGGTCTATTTTCAGTAGTGTTACTGCAGATATATTTCCAGCAGTGTTACTGCAGATCAGTAATGTTACTGCAGGACAGTTGTGTTACTGCAGGTCTATTTCTAGTAGTTTTCCTGCAGATCTATTTCCAGTAGTGTTACTGCAGGTCTATTTCTAGTAGTGTTACTGCAGGTCTATTTCCAATAGTGTTACTGCAGGTCTATTTCCAGTAGTGTTACTGCAGGTCAGCTATGTTACTGCATGATAGCTGTGTTACTGCAGGTCTATTTCCAGCCTTGGTAATAAATGCGACTGAAGGAGTGGATACTATAAAATTGTATTGTAAAAATCAGTTTGTTGATTACTGAATGATACATTGAGTGCTCCTTGATTACTGGGTTTTTCCCAAAAGGGTTTTCCCAAGGTATATGTTGCTTCTTGTGTGAGGTGTATGTGATTTTGCTTGCTGGAATTAAAAGTCTAGGTCTGTTTTGCACTGCTTTCATCTAAAGATTAAGCAAGAAGTTGTTCTGCGATTGTTTAGCTTCCTTTCATTGTGTTTAATTTTTTATATGATAAATTTAGGGCTCCATTACTACCTAGGTGTAGAATTTTGGCAAGTTGATCATACTATTTTTATATCACAAAGCAAGTATACCAAAACACTTTTGATATGACAAATTATAATCCAATATCTACACCTATGGAAGTTGGGATCAAACTATCAGCCTACTCTTATTCATCTCTGGTCAAAGGGTCATTATATCGTCAATTGGTGGGTAGCTTCATTTATCTTACAACCACTTGATCGGACTTATGTTTTATTGTAAATTATTTGTCCGGTTTCTTGACAAATCCCCAAAGAGAGCATTGGCAAGCTGCAAAACATTCTCAGATATATCCGGCATCTGGTGGAGCATAAAGAAATTTGTCTATCATTATCGAACTTCTGAACAGATTGTTGATGTAATGATTAAACCCTTAGGTAGAGAATAATTTGTAAAATTTAGATATAAGCTTCGGATTGTAAATAGATCCAAATCTGATTTGGTAAGTCATTAAAGGGAGGTGTTAGAATAAAGTTTGTTAATAGATAAGATAGAAATTTTCTATTAGAATAGTGTTTATTACAATGGATTTTTAGCAATAACTTATTAGCATTTGTAGGCATAATTTGGTTGGATTTATAAGATCTGGTTTTATCAGCACTAACCAATTACTAGATTGTAATTCAATATAAATTGGAGCTCAGAAATGCAAATAGAGCATTCCATGTTAGATTCTTTTATTGCCATGGACGTTTCAAAACCTTTTCCAAAATCCATTAAAGATTAAATCTGAATCAAGAGAATGGGATCAATAACTGGATTATGAAAACATTGCATTATGATGCCGCAAATGTTATGAAACTAAGGCACATGGCAAGAGATTGCAAAGTGAAAACGATCAAGAAAGAGATGGAAAGTTTTGGTCATGAGATAAACTCCAAGATAAAGCAAAAAGATCATTTTGTAGTAGAAGTTGAATTAGATCAACGGTTTTCCACTCCCAAAAAAATGACAAAGAAATTCCCTCTACCTCATCAAATGGTGAAGGCCTTCACAATTCACTCAAAGCAACCATCAAAAGAAATGCAAGAGAAGAAGAATAACAATGCGCAAGTTCAAATTTAGAAGGAATTAAAGGTGTGAAGGAAGATGTGTTAAAATACAGAAAGTAAAAGAGGTCAAGTTTAATCCCGGTAAATCGTCTTCACTTTCCTCTAGTAGAAAATCACCTTCTTGTAATAAAAATGGAAGTAGTACTAGAGTTTATCACTTGCACTTTAGGGTTTCAAGAGCAGCATAGGAAAGTACTATGGAGGATAGCCCTTGCACGTCAAGGTTTCCAAGGCAACATAAAGAAGAAAGCATTTTCAAAACTATTCCTTGCACTTTCTATTCTCCAAGGCAGCATAAACCTATAGATGATAAGTCATAGTGTGAACAGTTTGGAAAGATGGGAGCGATTGATGAGGATGGAAGTGTTAGTGGAAATGGAAAAAGGAGAGAAAGATCCTTCAAGCAAAAGCAAAGAGAAAAGGAAACTCAAAGGGATATCGATTTTGGAAACCAGAAACAAATATCACAAGTGTTAACAAGAAGTGGGGCTAAGCCCATAAATAAGAATAAAAACGGATGATGAAGATGGTCTCTTGGACTACTAGGGGCATCAGTCAGAGGCTAAGCCCATTAATAGTTTTTATAGTCCTAAATTTATTTTAATACAAGAAACAAAAATAAGTAGTGATGAATGTAAGGATGCATTCAAAGAGATTTGAAAGAAGAGGGATTTTCTAGCAGTTTCCGTTATAGGAGCTTTAGGATGTATTGCAACAATATGGGACAAACACAAATGGGATGGACAGTTGCTAGAAGCAAGAAGTAATTGGATTGCTGGTTCTTTTTAAAATAATGCATATGATCCAGCTATAGTCACTCTTCATGATAAATATTGGAAGGACCTTAATTTAATTATGTCATATTCAACATTCCATCAAGTTTTCAATAAACATAGAATAATAGATGGACTAGGCAAACTCATATAGCAGATAAGATTGGAAAAGTTCTTGTTATGTAATAAATTGTTGCAAACAAGTATACAATCTCTTTAGACATTTTATTATGAGCAGAATCAGATCACAAGCCAATTGTATTGAGATGGGATATACTCCATAGTGGTCAACCAAAGCCATTTCCAATTCAGTCTACATGGCTCCAAGACCTTGATTCTTTCAAATGGTTACGTTATGGTGGGATGAAGCAAGGTTTGGAAAATCATATATGTAATGGTTTGTTCAAAAGATAACATGTCTAATGTGCAAAAGAATATGTGGAATGTCTAAAAATTTTGGTAAAAACTTTGATAAAAGAGGAAATCGAATCCGGTCTCAACTATTTACAACAGATAATAGAAATCAATAGAATGAACCGAGATACTTATGTACAGTAAAATTAATTACTTTCTGATTATCATAATGTATTACAAAAGAAAGAGTCATATTGGGACCAAAAATCTAGGGAGAGATGGCTTAAAAAGGGGATAGAAATACCAAAAATTTTCATGCTACTGCCAAAAACAGATTTGTCTTCTGCTTGAGTCAAAAATATTTCAACAGAAGATGGAAGAAGTATCAAGGAAGAAATAGATATTATGAAGGAAGCAATTAATTATTTCAAAGGTATTATGTTAGAAGTTGAACAAGATAAAGAGGCTCAAGGTAAGCTTTTACAAAATATCCATCAATCATCACACAAAAACAAAATGAAAGCTTGATGACAATTATTGATTTGAGGAAGCTAGAGGAGGCAGTTTTCTCTTTTCCCCCTGGTAAACGCTTGGCCTCAATGGATTTTCTGCAATTTTCTTTCAAAAATTTTGGGATTTGATGAAAAGTGATATGTTGGCCGCAGTCGAGGAGGCTGGGAAAATAAAAGGGCTATAATAACTGAGATCAATGCCACCTTTATTTCGTTGGTTCCCAAGAAAGGTGAGACAAAATATGTTGATAATTTCTCTCCAATGAAACCTTTGTAAAATGAATTATAAGATAACTTCAAAAATTATGGCCAATAGACTTAAAGGATTCTATATTGTATTATCTTGGAGGAACAATGTGGTTTTGTTCATGGTAAACAAATTCTTGATGGTATAATGGTTGCACAAGAGGCCATACAATTCCTTAATTCTATGAAAAAACTAGGTATGCTTGTAAAATTAGATATGAACAAAGGATATGATAGGGTTTGTTGGATTTTTCTACATGATATTCTCAAAAAAAATTGGTTTTGATAAAGGTTAATGTGAAAGGATTAGATGTTGTTATAGCACTCCAAAATGTTCTATTTTGATCAATCGATCTCCTATTCGATACTTTGAATCATCCCACAAACTCTACCAGGGTGACCCACTACCTCCCTATCTTTCCATTATTCTTGCTGAGACATTGGGCAGAGCTTTATCATAGGCAAAAATGGTATAGGAAAAATCAAAGATATTTAGGTTGCAACAAATGGTCCCTTCAAACCTCATCTCCAATTTGTTGATGATACTTTTCTTTTGGGTCATCCTCCATCAGCAAGGCCATAGAATTTTAAATTAATATTATCATACAATGAGAAGGTTGTTGGATAATTGGTGAATACTATAAAATCCAAGCTTTTCACTAACACTACCCTAGATTTACAACAAATTATGATGTAGATTTTAGGGTTTAAAGTTGGAAATTGCCATCAATATATCTAGAATTCCTCTGTCTGATAAAGGAAAGAAGGAGCTTAGGGCCTCAATTCTGGATAGAATGAAGTTTTGTTTGGCAGGTTGGAAATATAAGTTCTTAACCATAGATGGAAGGATAAAACTTTTAAAGACTACATTGCAATCTATCTTTACATATATGATGCCACTTTCAAGATTGCCAACAGATATAGCATCCAAATTCGACAAAATTCAAAGAGATTCTCTTTGGAAAGGATGTGAGGAAAAATTTAGGTTTTCTCTTTGAAAGAGGGATAAGGTTTGCAAAGGAAATAACATTGGAGAGGCAGGCTTTGAGGTTAGCATTAGGGGCAAAACTTAGTTGGAGATTATTCAAAGATCAAGGAAACAGTTGGGGGAAAATGTTACTTCAAAAATATATTAGGTTCTATTGATGGAAGAAAATTATTAAGGAAACACACCCTTCCTAGAGGGCTTGGCAACATGGACTTCATATTAGATACTATAGTTGAGAAAATCGGAATTGGCATCGAAAAACAAGTGGGAAAAAATCAAGAATCGGCAAAAAAATCGAGAAAAATCAACAAGTTTTCAAACTGAAGAAAATGCAAATTTTCATTGAAAAAAGCTTTTTTCATGTATATCACAACTTTTTGGAAACAAAATTGGCAAAAATCAGCCAGGCTGTGAATCGGGAAAAATCGGCTCGAATTGGGATTAGTTGCAGATTTTCTCAACTATGTTTAGATACTTTGCAATTGATCAAGAAACATATTAAGTAGTCAATCAATGAGGGGTATTCTACAAATTTTAGGATAATGCTTGGTTCAAGCCTTGTCATCTTATTTCTAATTCAAAATGGCAACTACTCACTCAAGCATGTTTAGTTAGAGGTTCAAAGATCAATAATTATATTGATGTGGACAACAATTTCATATCTTGGATTTCTATTAGGAACCTAGTTGAGGGAGAGGACCTCAAAGACATGGCGAATGAACTTCAAATTATGCTTCAAGTGTTATATTTGTCCATTTTTACGTGGAAAGATGAGTTGTTTTCTAATCTAACAAAAGATAGAGGATACTCAGTCAAGTTGGGATATGCAATTGGAATTTCCTACTCCCAAAGACTTCCCTTGAAAGAATGTTCAATCACTTGGGGCACTCTATAAACCCTCAACATTCCCTTGGTTAAAAGTCCAAAGCAACATTTTTACAGGTGAGAATCTACAAAGAAGAGGATATCATAGAGCTTTTAGATATACCTTGTGTAAGAAGGATATAGAAACATCAAATCATTGACTTCCTCGTTGTCCCTTTGCTTACACTATTTGGGGCCACTCCTAAAAAAAAGGAGAATATATTGGGTAGCGCCATCAACATTGAAAGAGTTGATGACAGCATAGTTGAGAAAGCAATGGGAAAAGAATCAGGAAAAATCGGGAATCGCAAAAAAAGGGCAAAAAATCAACATTTTTCATTGAAAAAACCGAAGAAAATGCAATTTTTCATTGAAAAAAAAAAAAACTTTTTTCATGCATATCACAATTTTTTTTGGAAAAAAAGGGGCAAAAATCGGCTTGAATCATGATTTTTTGCATATTTTCTCAACTAAAGATGAAAGATTGGATTAATTGTTTCAAATTTAAAGCATTATACATCATGTGGAAAATTGGTCCTGCCATTATTTGTTGGAATCTAGGCCTTGAAAGGAATGATAGACCTTTTTAAAATAAATCTCGGAATCATGCCCAACTTTGGAATTGTATTATTCCCTCTCTTGCAGAATGTTTACAAGCAGGGTTCTCATCCTGGAAAGGCTCAAGTGTGCAAAAAAGAGGTGTGTGCCTCTTGGATACAAGATTTGAATATACATACAAGGGTTACTTGCAACAATGGAGTTATCACAAAAGATCTGCATCCATCTATGGTAAACTGGAAATGTCCAAAAGTTGGGTTCATTAAAATTAATTTTGATGATGCTTCAAAGGAAATCCAAGGAAAGCTGGTGGAGGTGGTGTTTTTAAGAATAATGAAAGCAAAATTCTCCTCACTTACTCAAAATCATATGGAACTTCAACTAACTATGTAGAGGCTAGGTCACTTCTTAAAGACATCAAGATTGCCATTTAAAAGGATAGAGATATAATTGAATTAAGGGGGATCCATAAATTGCTATTAATGATGTCAAGAATAGGTTCATTAAATTTAATATTGATTATGCTTCCAAAGGAAATCCAAAGAAAGCGGGTGAAGGTAGTGTTTTTAGGAATAATGAAGACAAAAAACTCCTCATGTACTCAAAATCGTAGAAAACTTCAACTAACAACTATGTAGAGGCTAGGCCACTTATAGGGATCAATATTGCCATTGAAAATGATGGAGATATATTTCAACTAAGGGTGATTCACAAGTTATTATTAATGATGTCAAGACAAATGGATGTCATGATTGCAATAACAATAGCATTAATTTTTTATAGCCATCAATTATTATAGGAGGCAATATCTTCGAAATGTCAGTGTATCTTCAGAGAAGGAAACAGGGTAGAAGATAATTTAGCCAATTGTGGTGTTGATCTTCGTCTTGGTGAAATTCAAATTTTAGATAATAACTGGCCAACATAGATTTTAATCTTTAAATGAAAATGATATCAAAAAGTTGAGAGAGGAAACATAGCAATTTGAGGAAGATGAAGAATATTTTTGATAGAAAGGCAAGTTGGATATGGTCTAATTGACCTAATAGCAAATGTAATTTGTTGATATTTTGATGGGAATCACCCCAACATATTTTGATATTTTGAAGCGACACATAATGTTACATACCAAACCTAGCCGTCGGCTAGGTTCTCCATGTGCAAATATTTCATATTTATTAGAGTAGATATTTTATTGAAAATCATCTTATCGTTTTTATCTTCTTTCACTGCGTATTCGCACTGTGCCTTAAAGGCGGGATCTGCCCTCCTAGTGGCTATATTCTTTTACAGTAAAATCATTCATCGCTGAATTGTGTTTATATTTCCATTGTCTTCTATATTCGCTGTTATATTTACGTTCGATGTGCTTAATCGTGTGTTGAGCGTGGGACGGTAAGGAAGACCTTACCACATAATAAAATAAAATAAAAAACGAGGTAGAGTTCACACCTAAACCAAAGTTCCAATCCCATGGCTGAACCTTAACATTCTGTCAAATGGCATGAGCTCAAGTGGTTAAAAATGTGGATTTTTAAGGTGGAGACCCAGGTTCCTATCCTGCCATGCTATATATGCATAATGATAATAGCCAAAGCATTATTGTATTAGTACCACTTTGTAGATTGTTGAAATAATGTGGTAGCATGGTCGTAATGTAATAGGGACGAGGCCCATTTCAATCACATATAACCAAATTAAAAGAAGAAAACAAATGTAGAGTACACACTCCAGCAGAATTTATGCCCTATGATACTGACGGAAAGTGTCTCGAGGCTATTTTATTTACAGTTACACCTTTTAAATTGAAAATCAAATATCTGTATGTACTTAAAACAGAGAGACTCTACTTTCAAATTGCATAACAAAAACTGAATTTTCTAGAAGTGTTGAAATCATCAAATATAGACGCATAGGTCAAAGTTTGGACTATAACTATCCACAAATCAAAACTTAATATTGTCCTCACTCAAAGTAAAGGTAAAATAACACCTTTGGTTGTAATAAATACTACTGAACACCATTCTTTTGAATGAAAAGGATACCTCAGTTGCAACATCCCGAGGAGTATGATCAAATGCCATATCATCTGGAATGAAACGAAGGTCCAGAACATTTGACGTTCTTTCAAACTCTACTCCATCACATGCTTTGTAAAGATAATCTGCTGTCGCACAGCTATCACACTCAATAACAGCATAGTAATATCTGTCAACACAGCATACAAGGCTGTTAAGTTATTAAGTGTTTTAATTTCAGTAAAGCACATTGCATCCTCACCTTGCATATTAAATTAAAAAATAAATATATATTAAATGTTATCAGAAAAGGCATAAAAGCAATAAATACCAGGGACAAATAAGTTGAAGAAATATCTAGCAGAGGATTCACATATAGCATATTTTCAAGCTCAATTTCACAAAATAAAAAATATTAATGGAAGTTTATGACACCTAGTATCAGGTTGACTGCTTCATTATCTACACAAGCAAATAGAAAGACAAAGAAGGCCTAGACCCATAATTTGAGTTGAGTTAAACCAATACAAGAGCAATATGTATGGAAGAGTTTTAATGTGCATCAAGTTATCCAAACATGAAAAGCGCAATCAAATGCTTTAAGAAAAAATGGTGCATCAAGCTTACAAATAGATGAAGAACACAAAAAAAAAAAAATACTATTCGCAAAATATGGATAAGAAAGATAAAAATTAGACCCACGTCTAATTAAATTTATCTGTAGTCCGCTGGTCAGTTTATAGTATTTATCTGAATCAATTGTAGCCTTAACAGCAACCTTCATAAAAGATCAAGATTAGAAGTAGAATAACTTAGCTCTTGTTAAGAATGAACATTATTATCAAGAACAGAAATTTCTTTGTTGGATGCATGTATTAGGATGAATTTTTTTTAGTTGAAAGTCATCGATGATTGTCGATCTTCATCCAGCATGAGGAGAGCCCCATCACTAGAAAGTGAGCCCTATTCAAACTTAGAACTGCTGGTAATGTTGGAATATTATAGAAAAGTGTATGGAGGTTTACTGAATGCCTGATTGGAAAAGCAAGTATCTGCATTCTCCATGACATTGGACCAAAACCAAAAGTTGATCAAGATATGACCACAAACAGGTGAAATTGCTCACACAAGATTAAATGTGCAAAAGCATGGCACTTACAACAACTAATGTGATCTTGGTAAATCCTTTTCTAGTAATATGCAATTGCTTATGGTTTGTTCTATATGCATTATTCTTGATTAACCTTAAATAATACACTCATTATTGATTTTAAAATCATATAGGCCAATAGTTGGGAAATTCACATGTACGAACAATAGAATTCACCTTTGAATCTTACCTCTAACCAAGTTGCCACAATGATATTCTCTATTTCATTAATGTTGCTTACATATGAGACTAATATTATTTTTCCAGTGAGTAGGGTATCATTTTTTACATCTCTCGTCCAAGCACAATGAAGGGGCTCCTAGACACAGATTGGTGCATGTACAAGCAAGGAAGCACATATGCAAGGCACATATGCAAGCAATCAAGAATACATGTGTGCAAGCATATTTTGAAGACCATATGAGTGACAAAATATGGTATCATGTATCTCATATGGACATGTAGCAGATCCTTTAACAGTACAATCCTTGAACTTGATGACAACATTAATTGCATCTGGTGTTATTTGTATGAATAAAATAGTTCTAAAGAAGCTGAAAAAGAAAGTATGCATATAGTGGGATGCAAAACACCTTGCAGTAATTTAGAATACTTTAATGAATACTGTTGCCAGTTGGTTCAAAAACAGAACTATTTCTTGTTCCATGATGTAGGGCTCACCTACCCTCAAGGTTCAAGATGGCAGATTTTCACCATGTTCGTGTTTTCTAAAAATATCTAAAACCACCATATTTAAAAATAATGTAAGCATGCCCAAGGGGTTTGAAGCAGCGGTTAAGGGACCAAGGGGTTTCACGCTGTAAACCAAGGTTCCAATCCCATGGATGAACCTTACATTTGCGCATTAGGTTAGGGGCAAACAATGAGAAGCTAGGAATTCCATAGACTAAGGTTCCAATCCCATGGGTGAATCTTACAATTTTATCAAATGGCATGAGCTCAAGTGGTCAAAAAGTGGGCTCCCAATGTGGAGACCCATGTGCATAATTGTCGATTGTAATACCACTACGTGGTTTGTTGAAATACCCTGGTAATATGGACGTGGGCATGATGTAACACAAGTGGGGCCTGTTTAAATCTCATATAACCTATTAAAGGAAAAAATAATGCACAAACAAAGATAGGTATCCAAGCTAGTGGGCTTGAGGGTTGATGTTCATGGTGTAAATGAGACATATATGTATTTCTGCATTATATATATGTTACAAAAAAATCACTTGCCCAACTAGCCATCCATCTCCCCATGCAAGCATTCCTTCACTTGAATGCTTGTGGTTTGCTTCTTTATTCGTGTGTGTTCTATCTATGCACCTCTACTTACATTTTATACAATACATAAGTTTTTGGATATTTAAAAAATATATTTATATATGTACATATACACAAGACACACATGTATATGTCTATGACAAACAATCCTTTGGCATGTACTTGATCACCATAATAACAGTAGCATAGATTAAATTCATGTATAATAGAATATAAGCAATTATGCATGTATGCAAGTACTCCTGCATAAAGTTGGATGGTTGACCAACATATTTTCTTTTAACAAAACCTTTGTAAAAGTAGAGATGCATACATAGCTATAGAAATCCAATGTATTTACTGATATTGTTATTGGCATGAGACTAATGTGTTAACCAACATGTGGTCTGGTGGTAAGTAGGAGTGCTTAACATCATTACAGTCTAGCTTTCAAACTTGATGGGCTCATGCCCCTGACAAAACCTCATAGTTATTGATAGGAATAATCCTGATGTAAGGAAGACTCCCAAAAGGTTGAGATGAAAAAAAGAGGAAAAATAAGACACTGAATACATGGGTTCAAATAGTAAAAAGATGTTAAATTGTTAATGAATCTCTTTCAACAGTTGCTTCTGAACATTGAATGGCATTAGCTCAACCACTTAGTTTCCTCAACATTCAAGAAGGAGAGTCAGGTTCAAATCTGGACAAATGATACATGGATATAACCCAAGCTGTTATAATACCACTACATGGTGATGATGTAATACAGGTGGGACCCGTTTCAATCCTATATAACCAATTGAAAAAAAAACAGATGCTTCTCAAGAAAAAACCAGGCAATGTATGTAGTTGCAACAATGACCTTAAATTTCACTCAGCAGCCAGAAAAGCTAGCCAGATCTTCCACCTCTGATTGCCTTGCAAGACAACCATGATAAAGAGAAGCAAAAGGGCATGGGTTCCCCTCAGTCTCCAGTTAAGAATTAACGTGAATTAACTCTGAAGACATTTTTAATCTAATGATCAATTCTCTCACAAAAGGAAAAACTCCAAACCTGGAAACAGAATGGATACTCTTCTGATTTTTGTCGAACTTTACTGTTCTCACAGATGTTTCTAGCCATGTTCATACCTGCAATATGCTTGGATTTTTTTTTCATGCAAAGAAGCACACTTCCATTTTTTGTAAATTATGTTTTCCAATGAAATATTCACGGTTCCACGGGGACGCATCCCCCACCCTGGGGAATGTGCCCCCCCGTCCCCTATGTCCCCAGAACGGGGGGATGGCATTAAGGACGCTTCCCCGCCATCCCCTTTTTAGGGGACGGCAGTGCCCTGCAAGTGGCCGTCCCCCAGGACATCCCTAGGGACGCCCAGCCGTCCCCAAGACTCTTGGGGGACGCCCAGCCATCCCCCAGCCATCCCCAGAGACGCCTAGCCGTCCCCACGGCTGGGTATCTCTGCCTAAATTAAAAAAATAAAAAATAAAATAAAATAAAATAAAAAACCTAATTGATGCAGAGACGCCCAGCCGTTTGGGCGTCTCTGCCTTAATTAAAAAAAAAAAAAAACTACAAGAGTCTTCTTCTGGACTTTCAAATATATCACCAAAATATTTTTTTTTTAATTTCAAAAGTATGTTCTTCTAGACTTTCTTGAGACTTTTAGAATTGATTTTTTTTAACTTTCTTGAGACCTTTAGAATATATTTTTTTTAATTTCAAAATTTTATATATATAAATCTCCAAAATAAAATAATATAAAATAGGTTGACTATTCTTAATACCAAAATTATTATGATTATTATATTTTTACCTAAATGGATTTAAAGAAGTATGTTGTATAGAGTATAATTCTATCAAACTTATAATAAATGTATATATGTTTTTAATTATTTTATTTTTAATATTTTAATAGTATCATACTTGATGTCCCGCAGCCATTTCCAAAAATTGGCCTGCCATCCCCCGCTATCCCTGAAACGTGTCCCCCCATCCCCTAGCCTTGTGGAACCTTGGAAATATTCCATTGAAAAATAAAGATATTTCAAGCATCCTCGTACAAAATCTCAATGAATACAACATTCAAAAATAGCTAAAATATTGAAGTTTATACCTAAGCCTGGCCTTCTCATATTGACGTAGCTTCTCATTGTCTAACTCATTCTCATCATCTTCACTGGACTCATCATCACTTCCAAATAGAGCAGGACCTCGCACAGCTTCTTCTGCCATCTGCTTCAACCCAAATTCCGATGGGTAAACACTTACCGACAAGATGCAGCCACCTTTAGGAAGAAGTGAATTCATTAACAATAGCAAATCAACAGCCTGAAAAAAGTATAAGAGAAATGATAATGAGCAACAACTTTGCTGTTAATTTAGAATATTTAATACAAATAATGACCATCCTACTTATTGAATTTAAAGAAATCAATAAAGACAAAGCAACAGCCTCTAGCTGTGTCTTAAAAAATTCCACCATTTGTGCTAGGGGAGTGTGACATAGAGCAGCGGCTAGAATAATTTAGAAGGTTCTTACAAAAAAACTGAGTTATTGTGTTAGGGGGGTGTGACACAAGGCAGCAACTAGAATAATTTAAAAAAGGTTCTTACAACACATCTAAGAAGTTATTGCAATAAGGAGAGGCATAATTTATAATCTTCATAAGTAATTGTCAGCAATTAGGGCTGCATTTAACAGTTGTACTTTGGAAATGTCTGAAAATAGCATTAAAAGCAAATGAATTGCAAATGGTTAATTCATTTAAGCTTTATCCACACCACACACACACTTATTTCTTCTGTAGAAAGTTACTGTTTTATTAGATAAAATCTATGCCTATGAGCAAAAGCAAGATCTGACTTTATGATCAAATTACAAGTAAAAATGTAACCACACCTAGAGCAAATTATTGTTTCATCTCACCACATATAAGAAAAATGTTCCAAAAAACCCAAGTTCAAGTCCCTATATTGTGATGGTCACTCTCATGATAAGGCATCCCATGATAATACGGCTTCTTGTAATACCACAATAATGTGGTTGGAATGTAATTCAGATGGGGCCCACCCCAACCTCATATAACCAATTAAAAACTAACTATCTATATATATATACTCATTCAAAGGAAAACTTAATGAGCAGACTTTGGCAACAATAAGCCAAGCAATGCACACTACCCCCCTTATCTCAGTTGTTGAAAGCTGGAATGGTTGATTAGAATGTGAGGAATATATGTAAGCACATAAAACAAAATTTGTAGATGTTGTCAGTCATATTGAAAAAAAAAAATTAAGATTGCAACTATCACATATATCACAATTTTTCCCAACCAATTTAAAAAAGTTAAAAAAAACTGCCAATATTTTTCAAAAGAAATTGAAAAAATCATGATTTTTGCCGGTATTTTCCTGATTAATTGCTGATACAATTTTTCCTGAAGCCTTGCCGATAAATTGCTGATCATGACTTTTTAAACATTGATCTATATAACCATACTAATATGCATTCAGAAAACTTAATGCAAAACCTAACATTCATGGTTAGAAAGGAAGGCATGCCAATAGAATTTAAACCCATTTTAGAATTTAATGCAAAACCTAACATTCATGGTCACATGTCAAGAACATTGTTTATGAGTTATAGGTCAAACATTTATGCACACATAAGACCAAAAGTATTAACGCTGCACTTACTAAGGAACAGATGATAGACTCTGCCAAAGCAACTTTTATTCTGTTCAAAATATGCTTCAAATTTGCATCAAATGCAATGGTACAGAATGTATGATTGCCAACATCATATACTATAGAAAAGAAAAATGGATACTCATTCCAGCTTTTAAAGGGGAAAAATTCCATCCAACAAACATAATCCCCCGCAATTAAGTGAACAACATCATCAGACCCAAAGTGCCTTGGAATTTTCGGTTTCTGAATTACACAGAGTAGAATTATGGCCAACAACGAAAAACAACAAATAAGCCTACTTATACAGCAATAGAAATACTTGCACTACTTCTACTAAAAGGCATCCCTAAGTTCTCAAAGGGATCAAGAAACTAAAAATATAGGCACACCATGACGCACAACTCCTCTTAAACTTCCAAATATGTCTTGATTCCAAGGTGAAAAGGAAATACTTGTCTTTAAGTACCATCGAAAAGTGCCTCAACAAGTCAAGCTGAAAGCATACTACTAAAGAAAGCTATGGATACTGAACATTTTCTATGATGTGTTCTACTTGATGAATATCAAAAGGTGTATTGGACCCCAAAAACATTGCAGGAAACTCCTAAAAACCTCTAAGCTGTTAATTAACGTGTGTACAAATATAATATATGAATCCCAAATTAAGGTATTACATTTTGCTGTTACAAAAAATTTATCTCTACAGTCTTCTTTTCATCATAGTTGCATGGTGTGGCATTGAGTTTGGATAGACATTTCAAGTTAGTCACCAAAATCGCTTATTACACTCATTCCATTTATCTTATGGAGGAGTTCCATATTTTATTCTTATCTCTGAATGTTATTATGTTTTGTACAGGTTTAGCACAGATAACATCAATTCTCTCTTACGAAGTCTCGTCTTGGAGAGATTTTGTTAACTTCGCATGCTATTTCAGAAATTTTTTGAATTTATATGTTTATTTTTAAATTCTTCACTATGAATTCACTATTATGCTTGGATTTTATGTATTTATACTATGCTCTCGATGCATATGGTTTTTCTCACAGTTTTTACAAAAGGATTATACTTTAAATCAATCCATTACAATGGTACTTTGCTATATACATTATTTCCTATGTGACGTACACATTTCACTTTAGACGAGAATGTCTGCCTTGCATAATCTCCTGCTATAAGCCGAAACATCTGATATACAGCATATCTTAGATAAAATTATTTCTTCATGTTTCTGAAATTAAGTGGGCTTTAGTTAGCTGGTGGTGCCTTAGATTCTGCATTCTTGTCCCTTCTTAGTATCCAGTGAGCTAAGGATTTTGCTTAGTAGGTCTCTCTTCTCAAACTGCCCTTCTTTAGTTATAAGTATCCATTTCTAAGATGACTGCTAGTATCTTGAGGCAATAAGCAGCCTTGCCCTCTCCTTTACAGTATTATACAATATGCAACAATTTACAAAGAAATTTCAGGTACTTCTATTTATAGACACTGCCTCGCTTTGAGTGCACTCTATTGTTACAAGGAATGCAAAATGTTCTTGAAGAACTGCTTTGCATTGCACACTTGTGTACCAGATTCTGCCAATATTGATAACATTTGATAAGCATTGGCTGCAGGTTCAGAAATAAAATCATAAAATTTTGTTTTTTTATAGGAGCTTAAGCACTCAAATCTTCTCAACAATTGTTGAGGTTTCACATCATATAATATAAGTTCGACTCATATTTGTCTAAAACTCAAATTCTAAATGAGCATCAAGGTCATTTGTACTTTATTACTAGCTTTTATAAATGCTATCTTTTTCTTTAATTGTTCTACAATATAAAGGAGTATTCCTTGTGTTATATTCCCAGTGAGTGAAGTCTCACTGACAACTATGTTTAACCAGTAAAGTTGGCCATACAGAGACTAAAATTATGGCGTCAAATTTGATACATCCTAGGCTCCAAGAGGGGGTGTCAGGATGCACCCCAAGTTTTGGATAATCTGGTAAAGAGGCAAGATATCCCCTTGCCATCTCCTAGTTTACAGCACAAGTCAAGTGCCATGCTTAGAACATGCACGATGTTGGGGAGCTGTGTCAGAGCATATCATGGTTTCTACTTCATTTTGGGGATGCCTAGATACCCCACAACATCATAAGGATGCTGAGATGCCCAGGGGATGGATGGAAACCCATTTCTTTTTGGGGTGCCTAGCCATCTTGATGCCTGCTTGACCCTTTTGAAAATGATTGGTCTTTTGAGAATGGTTTCAATTTAAAATTAATTTAGACCATTAAATTAATCAAAAGTTTCTTCTTCTGGCACTTCTTCCATAAATTTATCAAACGACAGAGGTATTGTTCATAAGTTTGGTATCCTCAAACACCTTTGATCTGGATTAGTTTATGCAATCTGGTTACCAAAACGTTAATTTGCACAAGTAACATGTTGTGAAGAGTAAAAGAACAAGGGCCCATTCACACACAAAGAGAAAAATTCGATTAAGCGCTAAAACAAAAAATTTATTCACATGGAGACTTGCAAGTATCAACTTGGAAAAACCTGGCATTTCAGTGTTGTCTGCCATTTGAGATCATTTTAAACAAGAAGATAATCTCACAGGTCACATGCATTGATATTTTACCTGCTATAGCCAGAACTAATTTGGGAAACCATACAACACAAACAACGGGTTTGATACAACAGATCCAGATTATTGATGGAACCCCATTAACAACATATGACTTTGCAGAAAGTAACACGTTGTGGAGAATAAAAGAACAACAAGCCATTCACGCATAAAAAGAACAATCAAGTGAAAGCTGAAAGAGAAATTATGTTTATGCGAAGACTTTATACAACAAACCTCTAAGAAGAGATGTAAAACAATGCAGACTAGTTTCTCACATTTGGAAAATGTGGTTTTATGCAGCTATGTACAATTAAATACGAAAAGGCATGGATAGGAGATGAAGTAGTTCATCTGCCAATGCTTTACTAATAAGTTTGGTGCCATCCCCCAACCCCGTGTTGAATTGCCACTAACATGAAGGTGACATGAAGGTTTTGGTGGCAGTTTGGAATCTTAATCAATGAGACTTCATTTCGAGATAGCTTCATTGTTTTGCAATTTTCTTGCCTTTTGGAGTGGATTTTTGGGGGGTCAAAATTTGCAACTTTGGTAGCACCATTTGATCACATTCTACACTCCTGCAATTGTTTTATGGTTTTTGAACAAACTCAGTCAGAGTTATGGTCATGATGTTTTTCCCTCCACAAGTTGACCTATCCAAAAATGTGGAACTGCTATGTAAAGTGTGATCAACCTAGCTTTATCTGATCCTCTTGTTCATCATATCCCTTATATCTTTTTCTAATCCCTTGGGAATTGCTGTGGGTGTCATGATTACATGTTTGCACATAGAGGTATAGGGAGCAAATATAATCTTGGAAAGGACCTGTTGTTGGTGCATAGGATGTTGAAATGAACTTGCTGAATTCTCCTTACTCTCTTCAGTTGATGCCAATAGCTGCTACTGATTTGATATATATACTGCATTACTCTTTAATTCTTTGTGGCTGTTGCACCACCTTCTGCAGTGGGGCTTAACAATCACAGGTTATACAATCCCAACATTTGAGAATTCCATAGAAAGTTTCCATATTCATGGCATTAAAGCTTAAACACTTGGGAACAATGCTTTCACAGTGTCCTGTGTTCTTCCATGTATAACCCATCAGCCTTTGCTTGATTTTCTCTGGCAAGGTTCCTGCAAATCTATGTAAACATGAATTCTAGTGCAGGTGACAATCGTTATAGTCCATTGTGGCATTTGGTTCACATATATAGTCTCCTATTTGTTGCAACTATCAGTGAAGCATGAATAATTCTTTACTTTTAACAGTTGTACAAATAGCTGGATTAAAACACGAGCAACTATATATAGCTCATCCATGGGACTAAATCTTGTTACCCAATTTTACATGCAGGGACTAGGTCTATTCACAATCTAGGAGTCTCCCTGAATTACAATCTCCCCATCCTCCTCCTCTGCAAATAAGAATGTAAAATATCATTGAGTACAAAATACTGTTTCCATTTTTTACACACTTCCTTCCCAAGTTCACAAGGCATATTTAGAAATATTTTGAGTAGGGCCATAATCATATCAGCCTGTACATAATTTCCCTCTTCTTAGACTAATTTAGATAATGTTTGACCTCTCATATAAATACTTTAACTGGGAACCTCATCCAGCTTCTGATGGAAATTTTTCTTGGGTCTAGCAGTTCTTTCAATTATTGTCATTTGCCAGGAATTTTACTGCAACAAGCCTTCTACTCTTCCCTGGAAAGGACACTAGTATCGCCTATGATACTGTTGTTTTATTCAACAAGTCCCACTCATACATATTGGGATGTTTGGATTCCAAAACATTTAGCAAGTTCCTACCTCAATACGTAGACTGTTATAATCCACAAAGTAAAGCTAAGTTATTCTTAAGAAGAATCTGCTATGCCGGCTGCACGTCCAAGTTTGCAAAATAAATTGAATACATCTAAAAGGGACTTCACGGAATGAAAACGTACAAGGTTGATATTTTCTGAGCAGTATAAGTCACTAAGCTCCATTTACTGGACAGTGATGACTTGCACGTTGGTAGTGGTTTTGGTGAAGTCTTCTAGCTTGTCTTCCACCACATTAATTTCTGAGTATATAAGAATACAGGATTGAGCTCCACAATGACTGGTTAGATGTATTCCTTTAAAGTAATGATGCAAAGTCATGGTAGAATCAGCTGAAAATTACAAATTCTCATTTCTTTCTAAATAACTGGATTTTTCTAGAGTGCACAATTGGTCTTGTTAAGCTAATACATTCAAAACTTGTCTTGCAAGTCATAAAAGGACTTTTCTTCACAGTTGTCTTCTGTGCTTCCCGAGATGCATTGAGAAAGAAAACTTCAATAGAAGTCTGGATTTTGATTTAAAGGTACTTATATTCCCTAGGCAATAGGATTTTTTAAATGGCAGAGAAAATCAATAAAAATAATCCATAATTTATGATGTGTGCTTGAAAATTGCTAGCATTTTCATAGGATGCATATAAATAATCCATGATACTTTTGAAACTCGAGTGTATCTTTATGGTTATTTTGTTGCATGTGTCATGTGGCTATTATCTGGAATCTGAATGCAACTCCTTGCAGGAGAAACCTCTCATCCCTAAAACAATTGCATACCTTGGCTTGCACTGTTAGCAACGCCTTTGTACTCAGAAAATATCAAAAGTACGCCCTCAAATGTCATGTACAAAGCACACAAATGTCAATTAAGCCTGGTTTAATGCCTTCAGCATCTCAAAAATGGTCCACATTCTGCCTCACAAAACGAATTGAGCAAATCCTCATGCATTCTTGAACTCGGACAGGTCACTTTAAATCACTCTCTTAAACATGAACAAGTAATTTATCTCCACAAACGCAATTGTGCTACACAGGCCCAATCAATAATGCTTCCAAAGCAATTTTGGGCAGCCTCAACATCTCAGCAATGTCCTCTCATTCTTTTTCTGACACAACAATTGTCTCGATACAGTGACTAAGCAAAACATTCAACTCATAACAAAAGTAACATTCAGGAAGGAATAAATGGAAATGTTCAGCAAGGAATGAATGCATTCTTATTTGGACAGAAAATAGTATGCTACACTCTTCAACATCCTAGTCTCATGCAAAGAGACTTCATGAATGGATTTCTCCTCATTTTGATGTCCACATTTGATATGATTGCACCCTTGTGCCTTCAAAAGACAAAAGATTGCTTCTCTTTCACAATTTCCATGTCCATGTTATGCACATCTGAGATAGCATGTATTCAAAAAAAGGTTGCATTGGACATCAATGCTTCCCTAATGCTGTGCCCACATTCTGGATAACACAGAACTATTGCGCTCATGTCAAACAATAAAAATGCATTTTGCAGCGCTCCTCTGTGAATGCTTGCATTGAGAACATATACAGCATGGTCCAATGGCATTCTACTCCTTCACAAATGCCTCACAGGAGAGACATGGTCTTTATGAATGATGTCCTTCATTGGATCTCAAGAATGCTCCTCTTTCCTGAAATATACCATAAACAATCTCACTCTTTGTTCTGCTGATGGCACCACTAAGAATTGTCCTAACATTCACATTCACCCTCCTGGAATGGCCAGAAAACATATCCACCTGCTCTGATACCAAATGTTGTCACAGAAGAGGCTCCAATGATCATTCCCTTGATGTAATAATGAATTTACACAAAGAGAATATGTATCCATTAAGCAATAAATTTCACTGTTATTCAAATTGAACAACTACTACTTTATAACAAAATCAACAGGGATGCAGAAAAATCATTGCTGTACTTGATGGGGCTCAGATTCGATGGGAACAATGCAGGAAATGAATTTGCAGGTCCATATATGATAGTAGATAACAATGATAAAAAGTATTTTTGTTTCTTTAAGCACCTGATGTGAGCAAGGCGACCTTTCCTTTCAATGCCTCCTATAGCTCAGTTTCCTGTGGGTGGCACTTGAGTCAAACTGACTTAAGCATGTCCTTTGTAGGTGATTTATATTGAATTTTACAAATACAACCAAAATATGTTTCTCTCTGACTTAATTTTGTCTAGTTTGACATCCGACGAGATGGAAATTTGTTTGCATTATAGTGCAACATGCAGCACACACCTTCAAAATTTGATGTACAGATATCAGAGTGCCAAACAGTTTTGACTAAATATGCTCAAGTTCCACAACCAAAGTCTGTCTTGCTATTTATATGATAAAATGAGTGGTAGAATCACTAAATATAAGAGGACCAACTATTTACGGTAATCTAATCTAATAGAGGATTGTCTGCAATGAAATTAAACTAGGTACAATGATGAAGATAGAAGCTTAGGCAACTATTTGTGCCCAAAACAAATATATCCAGTCAATGAAGTTTGGATATAGAAAGAGAGAGAAAAAAGGCAACAGCGTTAGCAGGAACTATTCGACATATGCATAATATGGCATCAGAGTTTAGTCCGTTTTTTCATACTAAAATCACATAGAGATCATATCTTAACGAAGCAAATGTGAAACAAGAGTTGGAGGTTTTGTCAAACATTTTCTGGATGCTTATAATGGTATTTTCCAAGGATTGTATCAAACTTTCCATTTCCATGAATTCCAGCCAACTTGCCAGATACATGCGCTTCTCAGCTATATGTCACGTTTTCTATTTAAGCTTTCAGCCAATTAGAGAGGATAACAATTGAAATTTTGAGAGTGCTTTGGGTCAAATAGCTAATATGCATCCCAACAATTAACACAAGGGCACAGTTATGCACTCACCAATTCCAGAGCATACAATGAATAAAATGTATCCAAACTTGCTTTTAAGACTTGTCCAAAATATAATTTTGTTCCATGTTGGGAAACATCCAGCATTATCAAAACAAATAAGAATGTACCTTAATATGGTTCCAGTCCATGTTGACAACTGCTAGTCTTCGAGTCTCACAATCAACAGTTGGTACTTCTTCCTGTAACCCAAAAAATGGCAGATAAATAAGGCTTTGACAGAAAAGTTTCCATCACTAAAATAACAACAGAATTCCATGAACAAAGAGAAAAGAAATAAAGTATAAAATAGTCTCCTGGAGTTGTACTGATCACAGCTCAACAAAATATTAACGACTTACAAATGTTTTTAAACTGGTAGCTAAAAAATCAATAGCACTCTCCCATTCTTGAAAGCTATTGGCTTCCAGTGCTTACAAGCAATGCATAGCACATTTTCATAGCATTGATCCATATAATGAAAATGTCCATGTTTGATAAAAAGCATCATATCCCTTCTTGCTGTTTGTGTAGTTGAAATACCTGTAAGCTACACATGCCATAGTTGGAAAAATTATTGGTTTCCCACAATTTCCCACAAAACTCGCATGAAAATGCGTACGGCGATTTTTTTTTATGCTTCTCAGTGCCAAGAAGATCACCTACTCATAGCAATATTTCATGAATTTCTCGCCAAAAAGTCAGCAACACTCGTGCAGTTCACAGAAAACAGCATACAAAAAATTTGAAAGGCAATTTAGCCTCTTTTTCTCATTTTTTTCTTCTCTCCTGCTGTGAACCAATTTTTCTCAAAGATCAAACACCAACTTTAAACTGTTTTTGGAGATCAAATCGGAAAATTTTACCCCATATAGAGGAGATTTCAGTCATTTTCTAGAGATTTCAAAGGTAATTTGAGGAGGAAGCAGAACATTTAAGAGGATTAGAGGAAGTATTCAATGATGATACCGTACCTGAGAAGCCTCCAATTGGACCACCTGTTAAGAGCCAAGGTCAACCATCTAGTTCGAGGGGGAGGAGGGGAAAACAAAATAGTTTAAAAATTGCTTTATAAGTTTATATTTAGAAATTTTGCATTTGTATGATGTATTTGGTTGGATTTGATGATCAAGACTTGTAATTATAATCTTTTTTATAAATATCTAATATAAAATAAGTTTTCTGGCTCTCCAATTGTTATTCAAAATGTTTTTTTTTCTCTTCTTTTTTTTAAATGGAAAAACTTTCTTCGGTTTTTTTTGGCCAAGTTTTACCGAGTTGCCAATAAAATCTCCAAAACTGGAGTGCCGAATTTATCCCGAGTTGCAAGTTTTCCAACTATGACGCGTGCAATGGCATAATGCAGCCATAATAAAAACTAACTGGACAGCTCCAGCATGATTTTCAAAAAAAATACATATGATGTGCCTATGTGAGGTAGACCCTCTACTTGCAAAAATATTTACTTGAGTGTCTTTCATAGTTTTATTTCCATTCAAAAGTTTAACAATTGAGTGCAGTTTTGAAATATATTTCAAGATAAGGATAGAACTTTCATTGTGAAGACTTGAGGTGATACAAATGAGTTCCCTCTGTTTCTTCTTTAATACAGGCCACCTGAATCAGACCCTTATATTGCTTCCTTCCCAACCAAACGACAATACTTCCTTCGTAATGCTAAATGTCATTTTTTCAATTACCGCCCTCCTTTTTCTCGGTTAGCAACGTAGCATTCTCCTAGCATGACTATGATTTTTTTCTCCCCTGATCCTCTAATAGCAATCCTAAAAATCAGTGCTATTTTTCTAAGGAAAGGAAATGCCCAGTTGACTTCACTGGATCCATCCTTCCTTTCCCATCAATTTTAAGATTTAGCACATTTTTATGCCAAGCTGTCTTGGTGGTGGATTATCATCTTACTTGCCGCCCTCAGCACTCCTTTAAGCTATTGCCCTCTTAGTGATAAGTGAAACCAAAGGCATGACAATGTGTTCTTTCCTCTTGGACAAACAGGGCACTTTCCCTTCCTAAGGACATATTCTGATGTCATATCAGCAGAATTGTTATTCAAACATTCTCTCAATGTGGAATATCCTTTGATATTAAGTAACATATTCCAAACATTTGGAACACATTTCCCATATTTCTACAATCTCAGGTGCGGAAGAACCCTAGGAAGCAAACCAATTTCTGTCAGAGATCCAAGTCTAATCCCATTATAGATGGGTATGTTCTGGAATGATAAAGAGATGTTTCCTCCATAAAAGAAATGGCTGCATATCATGCATGCCAACAGATCAATGAATGCCGTAAAATATTTGTAACTGTGAATATTTATATATATAACCTAGCACAATTTATGTAGAAAGAAACTCATACTCTAATACTGATTTTCAGTCTCAAATAGAAAATAAATCAAGTTAAGCATGATCCAAAACGCCAATTCCTTATTGACTTCTGTAAGGAGGTTTGCCAAAAAATCTCTCCCTGAAATTATGGATTGTGGAACTTAAAGACCTACATATACTTGCCCTGCATGGAAGAGATATTCTAGAATCTCAATAAACCTAGGCTTTTGGAGAAGCGTCAAATCAATCTCTCAAAATGGATTGCCGATCTTGTGTGTTTTTTAAAAAGGTACTGAAAGAGTGGATTTGAATCCGACTTCCATTGACATCCAACATGCTTTTAGAAATAAAGGTACCAAACACATTTTCAAGAGCTGTTCAAATATATGATGGTTCACAAAGCATGATCTGCAGTGTCCATTCCTTATTTATATACACAGGTTTTCCAAAAACTGACTCTATAAATCAAATTAAATTAAATTTATACTACCACGAATGTGAACCATGAATGATGACATGACTCCTACTGCAAGTGCACATAACCCACAAGACGCAACAAACTGAAATAACTACACCCACAAAAGAGAACTCAAACAAGAAGCAAATGGGACAAGGAAAAATATCTACTCATCACCAGCATCAACAGAATCTGTGATATTTTTAGCCAAATAACCACCAACAATGAATATGCAGGCATCACCTGGAGAATGGGGTGGACTAACAGGAAATAAAAGAGCTATCCTTAGAGCAATCAGGATATTCCTTGTGGGAAGCAGAGAAAGCTTCCTATCACCAAGGCTGAAGATGACAAAATGATTGAAAGTTGATAATAATAAACAACAAAATGTTAATGTTTTGTCTTTCCGAAATCTTAGCAGATTAGCTCACAGAGAACAATGGATCTATTTAAAATACCAATCCCTATCCTTAGGGGGAATAGTCAGAACAAAAGATTAGACGATGACAATAATTGGGAAACTGACTTGTATTTGCTAGCTAAATAGTTATACAAAACACTTCTGTTACACTGCGAAAATCATGGATATGCCACCATGCCAATCAACATAAAATCTAAAGAAAAACTCCTATAAAATATAAGGAATACAGAAATGACATAAACAAATAGTTCATAGATGAAATGAAACTTGATAATGCGGAGTCAGGGCAACCCAATGGGAAAGTTAATGATCTCAGTGGACTCAAACAACTGCTTAACATTGCACTGCAAACAACAGGGCTGGTTTCATAGATAAAGAGAACTGAGGCCAAGAGGAACCCCCCCCCCTCCAGCTGGCTCTGCCCAGCTCAATTTCAATGGAGCCTCCAAAGGCAACGCCATGGTGGCAGGTTCAGAGGGCCTTGGTAGGGAGGGAATAAAAAAGAAAAATAACAAGCGACTTTGTCATGGGCTTTCACTACTGGAATCCTGGATAGGACCAGCAACAAAGCCAAAGTTTTAGGTGCAAAAATGTCAATGTGCTGGATGTGAATGGACACTCCTTAATCATAATATATGCCATACATAATAGATCAACCTCCTTCCAAACCTCTTTTTAGTCATTTCTATATGGAAGAAAGCAAACCTGAAGAGTTGATGGCCATCATGTGTGTGAACAAAGATACAAATAATGAATACCCTCCATAGAAAATTAACCTTTTGGGAAGGACTTCTCAACAATTGCAAGCAATCAAATCAACTTTTGGCAAGGACTCATGAATCTCACATAGCCCCCGCCCTCCTTCTCAAATGATTGCACCAGTAATAATCACTTGGACGAAAAAGGATATAAGGAGTGATCCAGCAATCTCTCTCCCACATGCAATTTTTGTATTTCATTTCATATTATCATTTGAATTTACTTACCTGTTGAATCATCCAGATATATTTGAATATCTCTCGCCACCCTAACCCCTCTTAATGATAACCCTTTTGGAAAGACTTCTCAATCACTGCAGACAATCAAGTCACCTTTTGAGGACTGGCAAATCTGAAATATAATGATTAACCCTCTCCCCCCACTAATGATCGCACTAGTTATAATCACTTGGATTCAAAGAGAAAAAGAAAGCTATATGGAGTGATCTCACAATATCTCTCCCACATGTAATTTTTCTATTCATTTTATTTGAATTTACTTACATGTCTAATCATCCGGATATATTTGCATATTTATCCCTCCATGCTTAACTCTACTCGCATACTCATCTCTTTCCATCTGATCATCTCCGAGCTGGTCTATCATATGTTCTGTTGCAGTTCCTTGACAGCCTCTAGTAAACACATTATAATGAGAGGTAAGAATGGCAGCAGAGGCCATGGTGGCAGAGGCAGATGTCGCAGTTGCTATAGCAATCATGGCAAGGGCAAAGAGAAGCCATCCACCACTCATCAAGGGAGAATTTTGACCAACTCATCTCTGAACAATATGCATGTAGATAGGCCTGCGAGTTGCTGCACATTGGACCTAATTTTTGCCAATTGGACCTAATTTTCTTATATTCCATAGGCCTGAACAAATAGCATGAGCTCAATCAGTTAAATTCCTTGACTTTTAAAAAGAAGACCAAGGTTTAAATCTTGGCAAGCAATACATGTATACTTGTCAAGCTGTTGTAATACCACTATGTGGTAATGATGTAATGCGGATGGACCCGTCTCAATGCCATAGACCAATATATAAATAAATATTCAGACCTGAATTAATAATATTTCAGAAGTAGATTAGAGGGTATCAATGCAATTACCTAAGGAGATTTCAATTGATTGTCAAGTGGATTTCATTGATTAATAATGTCCCACGGCTCTAGGTGTGGGTAAATTAAATTTGTCTTCAAATCCACCATGGCTTTCAATGACTAAGAATTGGCATGGCTCAGTTCAATTTGGTACGAAGTGTAAAGAAAGGCTAACCAAGGAATTAAACTGGGTCCGGTTGTTATAATCCTCCATTATAATATAGAAACACAGTCAATTCTTTTAATGACTTTCATATAGATGGGTTAAACCCCAAACAAGTTAATAAATGCATGAAGTGAGTGTAACTTTAGTTACTAAAAATTCAATAGAGTTTGCAATTTCTCCTTTGTAGTTCCATTATTCTCGCAAGTTCATAATCACAGCAGATTTAGAAACACAACCACTGTTTGAGAATTTCCATGCATTGAAGGAAAGACTAATCTGGTTCAGCTATAGAGAATTTAAATCATGAACACTTAGTCAAACAGAATGAAAACCCTAAGAATCCAACTGAAAATGCAAGGCTTATCAGCTTGAAACATGTGTGATATGCACAAATTAAATTCATTAAAGAAAAAAACAATTTGCAAACACCACCTTTGGAGATTCGAGCTCTATCTGATAATCGTCTTCGTCTTCATCGTCATCAGAAGATGAAGATGATTCACTTTCTTCACTCTCTGATAAGTCAACATGTTCATCTAAAGAGTACTCGGATTCACTTGAATCTTGGTCATCGTCAGTGCTTCCCTTCTTTCCTGGGCTGAAAATTGAATATTTCTTTGTTTCCTGATTCTCTTCATCGCCACTCTCTGTATCTGTTTGCGATCCCTTAGCAACATTCAAATCAACTGTTGCATTCGGGTGCTCTTTACTGTTTCCACCCTTCATTTTCTTGGATTTACTCACTGAATCAGTCTTGCATCCACCTGAAGCCATGGAAGCACCTTCATTTTTTGTGTACAATTTTTCCTCTGAATCACCAATGTTATTGCTGATCTTAGTCTTCTTTTTCTTTTTCTTCTTCTCCTGCATTGTCTGGTTCTCTTCAGCCTCCTCGATTAAAATGTCCTCATCTAACCCAATGCTAACCTTATTTTTCTTCTTCTTATTCTTCATCTTCATTGACCCAGCTACATCATCATCATTGCCTCCTTCCTTTCCATCCAAATTTTCACCCAATGTGTCATTCATTCGATTTTTCTTCTTCTTCATCTTCTCCAACTGGATCCCCTGGTTATCCTCAAGACCACCCTCTGTGTATAAAGTTTCATTCAAGTCACCAGGCTTATCATTACTTGGGGTTCCCTTCTTTTTCTCCTTTTTCTTCTTCTGGGAGTTTGCATTGTCCAAAGTGCCGATCCCATCCCCAGTTACACTATGACTTTTGTCATGTTTATCCTCGTGTTTCTTCTTCTTTTTCTTTTGAGTTTTCTCAGCTGAATTAGCACCGGGCAATGAACCCCTTTCATCTGTGGTATCTGTGACTGCTTTATCTTCCTCGGTTTCCTCGGCTTGTTTATTTGCATTTTCTTCGTTTTCCTCTTCCTGACCGAGATGGTAATAGTTCTCAAGCAATTTACCTTTGTATTTTTTTTTTTTGGGTCTGCCTCTCTTATCAATAGCTAAGGATTCGGAGAAATTTTTATCAGAAAACATGCGCTGGAACCTGGAATCGATGGATACCTTCAATTTGTTCCTGGGAAGGCGCATAAAACGCGGGTCTGAATGAAGATGAACAAATCGTTTATCTGTGATGACTCCATCTAACTGCTCGTTTCCTGACTTTTCCTTCTCCTTCTGCTTAGTCATCATCTCCTCTGTAGGCGAGCCAGCACTGCTCTCAGAACCCTAAACCCTCGCAGCAAATTTTTGTCTCTACTTGTGTTGTTGGGCAATATAACCAGAAGGTCGCGATTCAATCCAATTCAAGGGAAACAAAGCTATTTGTATATTTGATGTTGAGGATGAGTTAATTGTGTAAGTGATTCCGCGCGTAAACATGGAAAGTCCGGCGGTTTGCCCCGGCTTAAATTTCTTGAAATTTGCGACTTCCCTCTCTTGGAGGAGTTGCCGGAGTTGAAAGAGGAAGCAATGGAGAACCTGTGAGGATTTGCAATTATTCTACTGTGAAAAACTGCAAAAAATTCCGGAGGGATTGCAGCACTTGAAAAGCTTAGAGCGTCTGATGTACAATGGTTTGGGCGATGAATCAATGGAAAGGTTAAAAGAAGGCGGCGAAGACTGGGCGAAAATCAAAGCCCATAATCCTCTTATACAAATCGCCCTCAACAGTGATCTTTGTATGAATATTTGACCACCTCCATGACTACTCAGGTTAGGTTAGGCAGAAACACAAGAGAATCGGTAAATCGTTGTTTTCTGCTCTTTTAATTAATTTCATTTATTTTTAATATTTATGTAGATTATTTTTTAAGGTTTTACTATTATATTTTAAAATCATAAATATTCTTTTCTTTACTTTTAGACTATACTTATATGTGGTTTTTTTTTTAATGTTATACTTATAATTTAAGAAGTATAATAAATAATTATGGATATTTAATTTTTTTTTTAAATAATTTTATAAAGGTATTAAAGTGGAGTGGAGCTAAAGTATATCTTTTATGAAAGAACATCACATAATTTTAATTATAAAAAAAAAACAATCTTATGTAATGTTTATATATAAATGTTTTCTTCAAAGAAAATAGAACAACATTTTATATGAATGGTTAATTTAAAAAAAATAAAAAATCTTCGTTTCAATCATTTGTCTTTTCTTCTTAGCTTGAATTTTTTTTTAGCTTTAATATATTATATAAGATATATAATATCATGAAATTTTAAGTATATTAATTAATACTAATAAAGAATATTGAATATTGATCAAAGATTAATAGGTTTTGAACAAGCAATGGAGTTTAATGGTTTTCACGTGGAAGCCAAGGTTCTAATCTTATGGATGAACCTTTACTTTTAAATCCACCAAGGTTCAATCCTCATAGATCTTCCAAGGTTCAATTCTGATGGTTACTATGATAATACAGTTTGTTATAATATCATGATATATATATTTTTGGTTACATAAGAGAGTTGGTCACAACCACACTATTTTTAGTAAATGATAAGTGCAGGTTCAAACCATAGGGGCTGCTTCCACCAAACCTATTCTATTTTGTATTGTTGACCCGACATGAAAATTGGTCACAACCACACTATTTTTAGTAATTAACAAGTGTAGGGTTCAAACCATAGGGATTGCTTCCACCAAACCTATTTCATTTCGTTATTGTGGACCTGACATGAAGGGGACCACCAGTTGCTCGAGATTTGTACCACCATCGTCGATCTGGTGTGCACTCACAAGATTCCTAATATCGTGATAGTATGGTTTATTGAAATATTGTAATAACATAGTCACGATGTTAAAAGTAGAATTGTTTCATATAACCAATTTAAAAATAAAATAAAAATATGTTTATACATTTGACAAAGACATTTAAATCCAAGCTACACCAAATAGCATTAGGCCATATGCTTATATATTTGATAAGGGCATCTAGCCACTAAGTTGCGATAGGGCACTCAAAGTTTAAGTCTGTTAAAAAATAATCCAATTTAAATCAGTGAACCTATACATATTGTCACACTCTAAGAAGGGTAATAAAATAAAACATATTCTTAGGTGGTAGATATAGTTTATGAATATCTTAATGGGTCCATTGAGACATCATATTCTTAGGTTTCAAACCACCTCCAGATTCAGTCTACATGTATATAGGAGATCCAACTATTTCTATCTCATAAGAGGTATCACGGATAACTACATTACAAATCCTATCCTCTACAATATTTTAGTTAGGATTTTTGTGTTTCAAGGATTTTTGGCCTTGCTTTTTCTCCCAATGTTCAAGGATTTAAAAAATGTATAACCTTGTATAAGGAGGGAATAATCACAAGGGTTGTGTTCCTAAATCTTAGCCTAAAAAAGTGGTCTCAAATTATTTACAAACATTGTTGTTGTTTGCTCTTAAATTAAGTTCATATTAGCATGAAATTTAAGTCTTTCTTACATTTTATGGAAATCAACAACATATTTTTTAGGGCTTTGTTTAGTGTTAAAAAAGACATCCATTATCTCCATCACAGTCATGTCATCATCAAATTCTTATTTTAAATTTATGAAAAAAGTATCTAGGAAGTCAATAGAGTGTTTAAGTAAGGTTGCAAAACAAACAAGAACATTCCCTACTAAAGCCCTAGTCATTAATTTTAACTAAGCTTTTTTATTGTGTAGCCAACCCCTATAATATATAGTAAATATATCAATAAATTTTTGGGCTTTATTTGTTCCATTATACAAGAAGTTAGGAACATGCCTAGACAAGTCTATAGCTTCCACATTAGAGGATAGATATTGGTTTTGACAAGTTCTCAAAGTAGGACTAGTTGATACAAGTAAATCCATACTAGGTTTAGTTGAGGGAGGTAGAGAAGGAGGAGCATTGAGGATCAATATTGAAGGAGGGATAAAAACTTGCATTACAGGGTTTCTATTAACACTCAAAAGTTGAGTGATATTGATCATCATATCATGCATTTTCTTGGGTGTTTCTCTCCTCGAGGTCTTCCATCTACTTCTTAGTATCGCGCCTATGATTATCTAGATTATACACCAAAGATTCCCTAAGGTTTGTCATATATACAACCAATTTTTATTCATGAGGATTAGAATGGTCATGGACCTCAGGGAGATGCATTCCATATTTGTTTTTCATGTTCACACCTATTTTCCATTATCACCATATCAAGTGGTGACCGTGGTTTAATGCAATGTTCATCATCACTATCCAATGTAAGTTCTCTCAAATCCTTTTGAGACCCTATGACAAACCTTTAAGAGACCCTATGATAGACCTATAAGGTTTGTCAAAGTCTATATTGGGGTATATTTCTTCCTCAAGATTAGAATCTCTATCTGTCCAATCTTCAATTTGGAGTTTGTGATCATGACTAAGCTCTATAAGATGAACAATATAATTTTCATGAGCAATGAATTGAGTGAGATATTCTTCTACTTTTGAAAATTCCAAAATTCACTTCTTCTTAGAACTAGTAGTCATTTCTAAACCCTTGGAAGAAGTAAAAAGATTCATAAAGGTAAGAAAAAAACTTACTCAAGAGAAACTAGGGGTTTGCCAAAGAAAAAGAGATTTTTTACCAATCTTATATCCCCTTCCCTTGATATACCAAATATGATCATATACCTCAGGGACATACCTATATACTAAATTTTCTAATATAATCGTCTCCTCTCTATATACTTGTCAATATGAGAAAACCAATAAATAGGATGACAATGATTCATGGCCAAGACGGTACATGAATGGTAATAGTATACCTCCTTATGACTCCCACTAGACCATTGCAATATACTCCTTACTAGGTATAAGTATGCACAAGATCCTACGTGGGTGGTTGTAGGTCCAAGTTCACTATATACCTAACATAGACTAGTAGCTTGTACGATAGTTACTCAAAGGATAAAAATAATTCTTAGTAGGATTAGAAATTGGTTATATTATTGTTATCTAGATTTAATGTGATCTAATTTAAACAAATAAGATTAATGGTCTTGATTAAAGTTTGATAAATTTTAGTTTGATTAAGGTTTAGCTTGGTCAAACAAGATCTTGGAACTCATGGTGGTATTCACATTAATTTTACCAAAATGTGATGAAGGGGATTAGAAGAGGATAATGAAAGGATTATTCATGATTC
This sequence comes from Wollemia nobilis, assembly GCA_028583015.1. NCBI lineage: Eukaryota > Viridiplantae > Streptophyta > Pinopsida > Araucariales > Araucariaceae > Wollemia > Wollemia nobilis. The sequence goes on from JAQPPZ010003934.1 coordinate 85,144, forward strand.
TTCTTTCTCCTTCTTCACCTTAATGATAGGGGCAATGTATAGGGTTTAGTGGATTAGTTATAGAACATCTATGTTTCCCTTAAGATTTCGTTGACAAAGCTTAACCTTATTCTATCCATAATTCACTATAAATATGTTACATAAAATGTAACAATCAATACCTAATAACTAAAATGAATATTGTTTTAATGATTGAAATAAAAATAATTTTTTTTTAGAGCAAGGGTTCAAGAGGGATGCAACAAACAAGCCTAAATACAACTATATACAATTCAATTTTGATGATGACAAGATTAAGATGATACCTTAAATTGTTGGAGGTATTACATTATTTAGTACCTTGTAAATAGTTTAGTCTAGGATGTGTTTAATATTTGAGTCTATAATACGTATCATGTAAATAAGTATGGAGTTATATGTGTTAGTTATCATATTAGTAAGTATGAGTTATGTGAATGAAGTGTCATGTTTAGAAGTGAGGAGTTATGAACAATTATAAGAGATTGTATTTATGTAATATATGATATTTATTATTATGTAAGAGAGAAATGTGAAGAGTTGGATCTCCTGTGAGTATGAAGAGATGAAGAGTTTATGTAAGTGTAAAGGTCAAGAGTCGTGAGCATGAAGAGTCTCATATATGTATATATTGAATACAACACCATGTAATAGAGTACCAAAAAAGCATTGCATTTATGAATTGCTTATAGTAGATGTATTTTCAATAAAAAAATAGAGATGTTATTGTGTATTGTTTAAGTGATTTATTGTATAAATTTATGATTGGAAATATTGTGAGATCCTATGGAATTATCCTATAAGAATAATTATAATTTTCTAATAGTTGTATTAAAGCTATAGTGGAGAGAAGTCAAAGCTATGGTGGAGAGAAGATCATGTTGAGAAGCCAAGCCTTGTAGAAGGAAAGGTTACATTTGAGAAGGAAAATTGAAGTGCTAGTGAAAGGAGGAAGCCACATCCAAAAGCAGGCTAGATGGACATTCAAAGTGTGCAGACAATAATAAATACGAGCAACCTATAAAGGATATGGTCAAAAATATATTTAGAGCAACATGTAGTGGAGATGTTCAAAGGAAATGTTGAATGTAGATGAGTAGAACATGGATAAAGCAAGCAAAGAGGGGCAACAATATTCTAGAGAAGATGAAAGATAACAAATAATTCCATATGATTCCAAGTAGATGAAGTGTGACAAGAAACGAGTGTGTGTACAAATTTGGAGGATTTAAGAAAAAGGAGGATGTTTTTTTAGTGAAGGTGATAATATTTTGATGACATTCTTTGCAAAAATTTGTAACACCATAGTTGTGGAACCAGAGTGCACTTAGATTTGTTCGTGTGAAGAAAACACCAAATAATTAAGGTTGGATAATATTTTTTCTATAACGAGACATGTAGGAGACAAAAGAAAAATAAGGATAGTAACGCTTAAAAATGTAGAAGGGCATGAATAGATGTTGAATGCAAAGGTATCTAAATATTTGAATTATTTGATTATTCGAAGAAAGAAAAACTTGGAGGAAGTTAATTTTATTAGAAGTGAATTATTATAAAGGAGTTATACGGAGAAATTAATAAAGAAAAAATTGAAGGAAGATATATTGAAAAGAGAATATTTTATTGTGAATAAATTGAAGATAATTAATATAATTGGTGAAAGAATTAAAGTTGATGGGATATATAAGAAGAATTTAATTGGTTGAAGAATTATTTGAAAGAAGAAAATTTATTATTGAAAAGTGAATACGATTAAAAATATCAAAGAAGAATGATTGAAAGGAGTTATAAAAAGAAAAATATTATTAATTGAAAAAGAAATTGATTGAAGTAAAATTGAAATATGAAGGAAAAAAATTGGAAAGAAAAATAAATTTGAAGAAAAGAATTGAAGAAAGAATTTAATGATTGAAGAGAAGAATAAAATTTGAAGAAGAAATTTAAAATACTGAAAAACAATTGAAATTAAAGAAGAAAGAATTTGAAGAAAGAAATTCATTGAATTAAATAAGAAAATTGAAATTGAAGAAAGAAAAGAGAAGAGAGTAATTGAAGATTTTTTAAAATTTTGGAGTAATATTAGATTCTACAACAAATGAAAACTAGAAACGTTTTTTCTAGTGAAAAGTTTGTTAAGAATGCAACATGCAATTAAAGGAAGAAATCAAACAAAAATAAAAACAAACATTTAGTATGCTTCACTAGAGGATTGTAGAGTTAAAAAAAATCAACCAAATTTCTATTACAATCCTTATCTCAAGGAGCTAATGAAGATGGAAAATATGCATCAACAAAATTGATGGGATATTTACAATCCTTTCACAAAAAACTATAAATGGGAATTTTTCAATGCTTCAATACTACATACATGGTTAGCTTATTAAAAAAAATACACGGTATACATGGTCTTCTCAGTGATGCTAATGACTATTATAAAAACTACATTATATTACATGTTAGTTTATGGAAAATAGTATACAAGACAATAATCACTCTAAATATTATTAAAGAAAAAAATAAGAACAAATTGAAGAATTGAAGAACAAGCCTATGATGAAAGATGTTTGTTGTGACACAAATGATTTAAGGCCTATGACAACTAATGCATGTTGTGATACCATAGATTTAAAACCCATGATGATAAATGCATGTTGTGACACTAGTGATCTTCATCAAAAGAAAAATGAGAATTGTGATTTGAAGTCCATAAAGGCCTATGCAAGTTGTGATACTTGTGATTTGGGACCCACGACAAATATAGGAGAACTTGTTCCAAGAACAAACATTGCAAGTCAAAATGTGAAGGCATAATAGGGTCATGGCAATCCACCTTAGCTTGAAGGAAGCCAAAAAGATAAAATTGAAATATTTTATAGTTAAGTACAATTGTAGAATACTAAGTGTTGGTGTTGACTCAACTTAACCTCTCTAAGCAAGGATTGTGATTAAATATATAAATTAGAGATATTAATATTTTAGAAAGTATTTTTTAGAAAATTGTATTCAATAACATTCATTAGGATGGGAATAAAGTGGAAAATATGCTAGCCAAATAACCACTCAACATGAAGAATCTATCAAACCCATTATTATCAATGATAAGCAACAATTTACGTGATCTATCATGTGAATTTCAAGAGATATTATAGGATGATTCACCTTCTCATGATAATTAATATAAACCTTAACAATAATGGACTTATGTTATATGGAAAGAGTTACTACATACAACATTATATTTATCTTTTGCATAACACATTTGATCCCCTTGCAATGACCTTCCCTTCCTTCAAGGTGAGTTAAATATTAAAACACCAAGGTAAGTTTTGGAAATAAAAATTGAGTAAATAGTATCAACATTTGATGGAAAGTTGTACTCGAAGAAATAGTTAGATGTAAAAAGTTTAGAATATGTAAATTTTTAATTTATTATATGAGATTGAAACAACCCCGCCTATATTAGATCACGTAGTGTATTAGAACTACTTAACAATTATGCATGTATCGCTTGTCAAAATTTAAACATAAGTCTCTCTTTAAAAGTAAAAGAATTTATTCAGATGAACTTATATCACTGATAAGTTTAGAATATTTTCTTCAACAATATTTTTTATATAATTCTCTTTTGGCACATTGTTACTAATTTTGAATTCTTGTGAAATTTAAACTATAATAATTGTGGGTCTTTAAATTCCACCCAAGCTTGAATACTTTTATGGTGGCCATGATAACCTATAACACTTAACAAATTGACCCTATAAAATTTTAAAGTAGTTTAAAATATTTAATTTTTTTCCCACTAAAATATAAAATAACTACAAACTAAGAAAATTAATATCAACAAATTATAAATAAGATTTAGTTAGTGTGAGAAACCCCTACGATTGATGCTTAGGGTTGGGCATCCCCATCTCACCATGGCATTTCATACAGGTGAGAGTTGAACTTATCAATAAGGACCAAACACACAACCATACACACACCCACCCTCTCACACATTTTCCCTCACCGCTATTTGAACCTTAGACCTCTTGAAGAAGAACCAAAGACTAAATCGTTAGGCCCTAGGACAAAACTTTAAAATTTTAAGAGTATAAACAATAAATTAAATATTTTTATTTTTTATTTATAATTAAAAAAACACTTAAAGTATGTAGTAGTTTAATTCAATTGATTTTTAGTTTATCACTATTTATCTAATATTTTCAACACATTTCATGGTTTAGGACCTACCTTTTCATGTGTGTTGGTTGCCCACATCCATTCAAGGATCTAAGTGATGCAAAGCCCATTCCATCAACAAGGGACTTAGGTACATAAAAATTCCACTCTAGAATTTGGGTACATTTTTGGTTGAGGACTTCAAGATATAGATAAATTCCATTCCATATATTTTGGTCCAGTGGACCACAAATGACAAATGGTTAGACTTCATGAAATGAAGCAAAATAATTTTAATTGCATCCTCAAAACCAAAATATTCTATGCGAACATAAGCTTTAATACAAGATGAAGTATGGTGTATAAAATTACCTCCTTTTGAATTCGAACCTTGGACATCCTATTAAGAGTTCCAAAGTCTTAACAAATTCCAAGAAAAATAATAATATAAGTGTTTGCAATTTACAAACATTGTTCAACAAAGTAAAAAAAATACATCCTTTTATCATCTTTAAAAGTGTGTTTCTTCTATTGTCGATTTTGAAAAGAAGTTTCCCTATTTTTTCTTCTTAGTTATTTAACATGTTTACTTTTAAAGTGCCCTCATGTGCATTCATGATATTCTTGTAGGCTTTGTCATTCCATGACAAAATGCTTTTCAACCTTCACTGCTCCCATTATAGAAAAGACATTCATTTGACCATTCCTCTTAAGGTGTTGTCCATTTCCTATTTTTATTAGGCTATAGTTTCATAATACTTCATTCATATTACATTACATATTAAAAAAATTTCATCTTGGAATATCTTTAGTTTCTAGTTAGGTTCTCTTGTTATCCTATTACTTTACAAGTTTATATGGGATTATTTCCTATGGGGATCTCATGTGAAAGTATTATATACTCACGAATATATTATATCTTTGTATGAATTTTTAAATATTCTCTTTTACCAACATGTGGTATTAGAGCAAGCATTGAGCCATGGGCGAAGAGAGAATTTGTGCTTTGATGGATAGTTATAGAATGAAACACATAAATATTATTATTATTAAATATGATGTAAAAGGGGTGTTGTCTGGAAGATCTCTTGGAGACCCAAAATAGAGAGGCAAAGTAAGAACATTTTCATATAGAAGTTCTTTCAGAGACCTAGAGAGAAGAACCTTGTAAAAAAAGTTGAAGTCACTACCTTTTTAATCATTCCATAAGAAAGCTTATGTCATTCAATTAGGCACTGTTTGTATTCAATATTTAATACATTTGGAAAAATGTGTAAGAGGAGATTATTTTAGTCTCATAAAATACTTCAAATAAGGCATTAAAAGGAAGGTGAATGTCTGATAGAAGACTTCATAGAAGGCATTGAAAGGAAGGAAAATATTTGATAGAAGATATTTGCAAAAGGCATCAAAAGTTATGTGAGATATATATGTGAATATTTGAGAGGAAATCACTCATAGGGAGCGTACAGTCTCCCAAGAAAAGGCCATTTGCACATGCAACATTTGAACCTATAAGAAGCATGTAGTTGCATGAGAGGAAGCATTTATCAATAGCATTTAGACCTCTAAAGCACACAATCATCTAAAAAAAAGTTGGTTTATGGACACACTTGTGAGACTAATTCTGAGTTCAACATGTGTTTATTTAAATAAATAAAATATAGATCCACCTATTTGATAGAGGCAATGTAAGCATTTATCCCAATAAAATAAATCTTAGCACCATGTGCTCAATGGACTATTAGCACCACATGTTCAATGGATGCTATGTGAGCGCCTATTTTGGATACAAGTTTTTTTTTTAGATAATAAAGTTTATAAAGTATATCTAATGCTTGATACACAAGAAGATAATGAATATATAGTGATTAAAACTTAGATACAAATTGTTGCTAAAATATCTGATGGTCCAAAATATTTCCAATCAATACTTGAAGAGGGTAATGCTAACACCTTCATTACAATTAAGACCTATATAAGTATTCATCTTGACAAAGCAATTGATAATGGTGATAAATTTATTATACTTCCTATTGATTTAGTCAAAATCATATATATGCCACTTCTTATACTTGATATACATAAAAAAAAAGAACAAACCAACATGAAATAATTGCATAGATAAAGAACAAGCCCTTGATGAAAAGTATCATCTCCGATACATTGCTCTATTTTTCTCCATTTGAAATTCAATGTATTTCTAGCTCACACCTCACACCCATACAGTACCACTATAATAACCAATAACCCTATGGATCCTAATTGTTTTCAAATCCTATAACGTTGTTTTTATACCCCTATTTTTGAATGATAAAGTGTCCTCCATCCTTCCTATATCCATTTTATTCTACATGTTCTCTACTTAATTTTGCTTTGAAAATCTAACCCAATGCATTTGTATTTTGTTACTACCTTGAATGCATTTTCTTCAAACAAAATATAAGGCTATTTTTTATCTCTTCAACTATAGAAGACCATAATCTTAGTCTTGCTTGTGTTTACTTGCATCCCAATTTCTTTACAAAAATCCTCTTTTAACTTTCAATTGTCTTGTCAATCAAGATGAGATCATCAACATAGAGGAGAAGTTTCACTATAAAACTAGCCAATTGTATTCCCTCCCCTCCCATGCTTTCTACTCATTCCTTCAATATGTTAATATAAAGGTCAAATAAAGTAGGCAACAATAGACAACCTTGTTTCACCTCGATGTCACTCCTAAAATAGTTTGATAGTCCTATTGGAGTTCTAAATTTTTCTACCATCTGCTTGTAAAGTCTATATACTTGGTTGGTATACCAAGTTCTTCCATTCTTTTCTATAATTTACCTAGGTATTGTGTCAAAAGCCTCTTTAAATTCAATTAAATAATAATTAGCTTATTTTTTATTCCATATCCTCTCTATTAGGTGTCTTAAAGTAACACAATGATCTATTGTTGAATATTTTGGTCTAAACCTTGCTTTCCTAATTGCCCTTTTTCCTTACTTTTTTGTCCACTTATTAATTTTGCTTTATACTATGCTACCAAAAAAATTTGCAAAAGGAGAATTAAATGTGATGGTGTGGTAATGTGAATAATTATATGTTTTTTCCATTTTTATGCAATGGTATGACTGGGTTGGTTGTTCATTCCAATGGAAAGCTTGTTATAATAATATCATTAAAAATATTTTAAATGTGTAGTGCTAAGATGTCCCACTCTTAAGATGTTCAACTTGCAAAGCATATATATATATTGAGCTTTACCTAATTCTAATTTCTTAATTCTCTCCTTCACATCTTTCACATAAAAAGTTTCTTAGTTACATTAATTATAGGAGGGCTATCTTTTTCTTTGGTTTCTCTCATATAACTACTTAGCATACTATAATCATTATTCATTGTGACATTAATTTTCAATGTATTTTTTGCTTTATTGTAGCTATTTTCACAATTTTTGTAGATTATATTTTATAAGATATATCAACTCTTTCTCTCTTGACCTTGTGTATTTGTCTTATTATTTTCACTAGATATTTATATATCTTATTATTTGTTTTATTTTTCTAGTGTTTTTAAGATTTTCCTTATTACTTTACAATCTTATGAAACTTAATAAATTTAAATAAATGAAATAATTATTTTATATAGTAATATTCTATTTTTAAATAAACATGCAAATTTAATTAATAAACTTAAACCTTTATGTTGTAAAACAAAATTCCAATCCTCTAATTAAAGTTAAAATATCTTCATCTTAAACACATCCAACTGGGGGGTCTAAGTTTATATTTTGCTTTGTAATGTGTAACTCAAAAATAGTTGAGAAAAATAAAGAACACTTTAAGGAGACCATTGCTTGATTTTACAATCAAGTAATAGGAAAGCACTAGTATTCTATGCATTGATTTCCTTTTGAGTTGATATTGGGAGATACAATAAACTTAATCATGTTTTTTTTATAAAATGTGCATATTCATGCAAGAGAAAAAGAAACAAAATAATTTCATTGTTCTTTTGTCATTTTACTCTTTACATATAAATCTTTTGAAGCTCTAAAATTCTATGCTAACAAGCAAGAACATTTAGAGACAAGAGCTCTCTCACTTCAAAGATCTGAAAACTATCATTAGGTGGTCATTCTATGCACTAGACAACTATCAACTCATGCAACACTTAAGAATCCTAAAAATTGTGCAAAAAGGTATGACAGGTTCTTTCATCATTTTTTATAATTTATGATAAGACCATGAAATACCTCATTTTGTGCAACAAGATAACACCCTCTAACCTTCTTAATGTGTTGGTAAAGAATGTTTAGCTCTGGACTAGGATGTACTTTGTGCTAATATCCTACCTAGACATAATGAGTAGATAAAATGCATTACTAAGTTGTGAAAGATAGGATTTATATGAATTTAGGATTAGTTCTCCATTAGGAAAATGTTCTTTGGTTTGGATTGGTTTTCCATAAAATTGTAACAAC
>JAQPPZ010003936.1:0-97422 GCA_028583015.1 Wollemia nobilis
GCTTTGAGGTGATAGATTTTATGATAGAGGTCTCCGACCGAGAGCAGGGGAATACGGGTGTCTTTTATGGATAGAGTTCCATTTGCTAAGGGCAACGAGAGGCGAGAGGTCTTCTAGAGGATCACCACACGGAAGCAGGAGGTAGGGGAAGGTATCTCCTTTGAGTAGAGGCTCATAAATTCAGATTGGGGGAAGGTTTCTCCTTTGATCCGAGGCTCATAAACATTGTAATTGGGAAGGTTTCCCAAAGAACTTTGAGATAAATTTTAGAGAAAAGTTTTGTGGACATAAATTGTTGTGTCACTTTGTGGATGGTTTTGTGCATTGCTTTGATATTGCTTTGGGTATATTGCTTTACTGTTTTGAAGTATAAAGGAAAAAGTAAAAAGAGGTCTTATACTGTTCACCCCCCCCCCTCTCAGTATAAGCTTGTGGATGGCATGATAGCTACATTAAGTTGAAGCAGTTCCAAGAAGGGGAATGGGTACTGTTGTATGATTCTGGGTTCTAAAAGAGGAAAGGTAAATTAATGCAGAGATGGATGGGGTCGTATGAGGTGGTAGAGCTCATCAAGAATGGGGCAGTACATGTTAAGACAATTGACAATAGCAACACCGTGTTCATAGTCAATGGCCACTGACTACGCCCCTATAACATGTTCGAAACATTATAGGTAGAATCCAGAATAGGCATGGGGGAGACCCCATCTTGTTAGATCTGGACCAAAATATCACAGGTGAAATGGTGGGCATAGAAGTTCTCACCCAAAATTAGTTAATGTAATTTTTTTTAACAGTGTGTTTTTGCAGGGACGATGCGTGCATGCAAATTGTAGGCATCCTAACCCAGGGCCTAACAGGCATAAAATGCGTCTAACTGCATTTATTTTCCTTTCTTTTTTGGTTGCTTTTTATAGGTGGAGTACCTGAAAGCACGAGGAATAGGTATATGGGAAACCAAACCTGATTCGGCTCTGCATTTCGACATCGACTCGTAGGTAGAATCTGAGGTAGCATGAAGCAAGACTGAGAAGGCTTGATCACCCTTTCCCAGTCAATCACAACATGATTTCCGAGAATAAGGTGCCTTCCTTATAAATAAGGCACCCCACAAGAAGAAGGCACCTTCCTTATAAATAAGGTTCCCAGCCAGAATAAGGCGCCTTCCACATCCAGAAGGTGCCCCGCCAGAAGAAGGCGCCTTCCTTATAAATAAGGCACCCCACAAGAAGAAGGCGCCCAGTCAGAAGAAGGTGCCCAGTAAAATATATATATATATATATAGGCACATTCCGTGGCTGGAAGGCACTATAAAAAAAAAAAGAGAAAAAAGCCAAGGTGCCTTCCACATCAGGAAGGCGCATCTAGCCAGAGGCACCTTCCACATTGGGAAGGCGCATGTAGAACGAGGTTCCTTCCAAGTGCATGCAGACCAATGTGCCTTCCACATCATAAAGGTGCACCCATTCAAAATGTGCCTTCCACCATCGAAAGGCACACCCAATCAGGATCACCTTCCATAGCAAGAATGCGCCATCATCAAGAAGGCACCTTCCACCACCAGAAAACACATCCAATCAGATGTGCCTTCCATCATCGAAAGGCGCATCCATTCAGAGAGCACCAAAAACATCGAGAAGATGCCACATCAACACCTTCCACATGGGGAAGGTACCAAAGAACACCTTCCATGTATCGCCAACACTCACACCTCTCGGAAACCTCAAGCGAAACAAAGCATCACATGAATGAGAGACGACAGATGACTATACCCCTCGCCCTTGTCACAAATCAACGAATCAGTGACCTTCACGATGCCTGAAACACTAAATCAAGTAAGCGCATGTTAATTCAAATTTTTATATAATTATTTATAAAATATGTAGTACCATAAAAGATATTGTCATCATAAAGATCATATCCCCCCATAGCTAGAATCGCATGCCAATGATATGGCGCCTTCCATAACTGCTAGGGTTAGGCACCTTCCCTATAAGAAGGCACCTTCCTGAGGAATGAAGGACAGAAAAAAATAGTAGTAGTAAGGGAAGACGCCATGGGAGGAAGGTCTAAGAATCACGCAGTGAAGAAAAATGAACCAGGTGATACAGATGGAATCAGAGGAGCGATGAAGACACAGTTCGAGGCTGAGATATGGCTCAAATATTGTACCCTGGTTAGTCAAGGCCAGGTTATGGAGGCAACCAAGGATTTCGCTACCTCCTTGAGGGGCGATGTAGCCTAGGTGTGAGGGGTAGAAATTCCAATCACCCCCGAGTTCATCTCACAGGTGACTAGATTGCCTCTCATAGGGGAATGTGTATACACGGGCAGACTGTTGAAGTCGTACACCAAGGTGCTGCTGCCAGGGGAGAGTGTGCAGATAGACAAGGAGGGGTTACCCAAAAATAGCATCCCCATCAATTTGCATAAGATATTCGAGTAGGTTGCTTGATTCTCCACATGCACCAAGAAATATACCCATCTGCACGCTAATCATGTGTAGTTTATCAATCACCTGGTGCATGGAAGGAAGTTGAACGTGCCCTTCTACTTGGCGAATGCTCTGAAGGACAAAGCGGCTCGATACCAGAAGGGGGCACCGTTTGCCTTAGCCCACCATGGGCTGATATCAGCACTAGTTCGCCATGCATAAGCGTAGAGGTAGAACCCCGACATAGAGGGAGATGGCAGCCAAAAAAGGTGACACAATGTTGTTGCCGAAACAGGGCAAGACGAGAGATGCCCTACAGAGATAATGGTGAGTATCAAGCAATTGGCATTGCACTATTTCATAGAGGAAATAGGGCAGTTCCAGTGCCCAAAAACATAGAGGAAAGAAGGCATTCCTTAGTGCCCAAGCATGAGGAAGGAGTGTCGTTTATTAGCGACGAGGACAAGTTTCAGTCGACAGAACCAATCCCTAAGAGGAAACATCTACAATGACTCCTCTCGATAGAAGAAGAATAGAGTGACCCAAAAGTAGACGTTGCAGCTCAACCCCTCTAGGAATTGACAAACCGGAGCCCATAAGATGTAGGGACTTTCAGGAACAATGACCAGATCGATGTGGTGTTGGAGGAGGCACTCGAATGGCAAACCAATTGCTAGATGACCTAGAAAATTTTGGAGGACTGCCAGAACAAGCATGTAGGGGAGTTGAAGGAACAAGACAGACGGATCGCCCAGCTCGAGTAGTTGGTCTGGTAGTTGCAGGAGGAAAACCAGCTACTTTAGGACAGGGAAATGGAAAGAAGGGATGCATCAACCCAAATTGATTGGGCAAAAGAAGTCCTGATGAATTCTCCCACATCTGCCGAATGAGTATTCCCTTTGGGAGAAATTCGATAGAATACCCAATAGAGCAGCCCAGAGGCAGGGGAGAATTCCTCTATTTTTGAGAGTGAATGGGAGAGAAGTCCCACAATACCCCCTGTCATCGTCCTGAGTGATATAGAGTAGGACGAGGGCCTCTAGCAGCAGACAAGACCAGAGGATAAGGAGGAACTCCCCAAACCTAAAGGAGGATAAGAGTATGAGGGGTCGACATCGGACAGACAGGAGAATGAAGGATCACCCCTAGAGATAGCAGCACATAATGAAGAGAATGCACTAGAGAAGGCCCCTCAGAGCGAGGAGACGTATGCCAGGGAAAAAGAGAAGACCCCTATTCGAGCTATCACATTTTCTACAGAGGTCAAAGGAAAAAGGCCTAGGATGGCTCGAAATAAGGAAAAGGTGACCTTCATCGAGCTAGAAGAGGATGAGTGGGATATGCAGTAGTTTGTAGAAATGAAAAAACAATTCGAACGACTGCTCAAGGAGATGAAAGCAACCAAAGAGGCCAGGAAGACAGCCTTGAGGATGCGTGGAGACTCTGGCATCTGTGTCAATCTGGCAGAGGACAGCCAATTTTGGGATATTTATGGTTCATCCCGCAGATGGCCCTCCATGATGAGGAGGTATTTGGAACGATGGGGGGTATATGGCCCCCAATTGGAGGCTGCTACCATTACAAAGGAGAATGTAGGGCTTACTCTTGAATCAATCAGATTATAGAAGGCCCAAGTAGTACCTTCTAGGAGGGATAATTTAGATATCCCTTTGGCAGTGATTAGACCTCCGAATGCTGATCTCTGGAAAGCTATCGAAGCTGCATTCTAGTCAGTAGAGATGATGCTGGCTAGATCACTGCCAGTAGCGGCCAGAATGAGAAAAGGACAATCGACAGTCACACCCTTAGTTTTGCATAGGAAAATGCGAGCCACAATTTCAGATTCCAGCGTGCAGAAGAGATAGACTCGGGCCGTAGGTACAACCAAATCCTCCAAGAAATGACAATGATGAAGGGTCAATAGGGCTACCTATAATTTTGACGCCACGAGGGCGTGGCATATGTTAGGCATGGGAGGATGATGAGCACCAGAAATGCTAGTATTTTATACACATTTTCTTGATCATTATGCGGTTGTATAATAAGGATTGCATACTTTTATAAATTATTATATAGATATTTGATGAAATTATGCTTGTTATCTAATTTGTGTGTTTTCAGTGTGTTTTGTGGAATTGTAGTTGGTTTAGTTAGATTTGGATCAGTCGAGGTCTTTTTGATGGACCTAACACTTTGTTTCTTTGGGGATCAATGCAGAGAACATAGGTGCCTTCCTCTTCCAGGAAGGTGCCAAGAGAAAATAGGCACGTTCCTTTTCCAGGAATGCACCAAGAGAACGTAGGCACCTTCCTCTTCTAGTAAGGCGCCAAGAGTAAGTAGGTGCCTTCCTTTTCCAAGAAGGCGCCAAGGAAAGATAAACATCTTCCTCCTCCAGGAAGGCACCAAAGGGAAGGAAGAACCTTCCTCTCATAATAAATGCACCAACAGGAAGGTGCCACAATATGCAAAGCGCCTTCCTCCCATAAGGAAGGCACCACTAGAAGACAAACACCTTCCTCTCATATAAGGCGAGCGCATTCCTCCCATAAGGAAGGCACCACTAGAAGGCAAGCGCCTTCCTCTCACAGGAAGGTGCCAATAGAAGGTAAGCGCCTTCCTCTTCCAGGAAGGTGCCATGGCAGTAAGACACCTTTCATATAGGGAAGATGCCTGATATACTTAGGTGCCTTCCTCATAGGGAAGGCACCTCTGTTCTTCACCCATTGTCTAGATTTGCATGACGTGGATAGTAGCGGCTGGTGTAGTTCCAACTCTACGTCATGTAGATCTAAATTTGAGATCACACCAATGTATGAAAGCATCTAACCAATGCCAGGCGAATCACGAACCAATCAACGAACACGTCATCATTAGAACCAAATGCCAGTTTTAAGCAGATGTTGATTGCATTCACCAGACTGTCTTAATTTAGTCTGGGATGAATCGACTGTTGTAACCTCTTTGTAATAGAATTTTTGCGGGTGTGTTATATAAACACACACAGACCGATCTAAGATATATAGATTGATATATATTTATATAGAGATATAGAGACAAATAGATATTTTTCAGTTGGGAGGAAGCTACCAGAGCCTGGGCCCACTCCAAGCCAGTATTTATTTCCCACTTTTCTTGTGTTTTTCTAGATTAGTTTATTGCTTTTGTAGGATCATTTACCACATTGCTATTTCCAGTATTTGTAGTAGATTCATTTTTAGGAATGTGTGAATGTTTTATTTCTATAGATTTAATTATTTTCTTCTTACATAAATTATTGAGGAGTGCATGAGTGATTGACAACCATTTTGAAAACATCCCCCAATAGTAGAATTAGTGGACTCATCTCAAGTGGTATTGTAAGAAATCTTATTCAGACCCTTCACAAGTTTACGAAGCTCCCTAGGTTGATAAATTAAATGCATAGGTATGTGACAAAAGTAGGAAAAAATTAACCTTGTTTGGCCCGCAACAGTGAGTTCTACACAACCCAAGTACAATATTTGGGACATGTGATTTCTTCTGAAGGAGTGTTTGTTGACCCAAAGAAAATAGAAGCCATTATTGATTGTCCTGCTTCAAAAAATGTTTCTGAAGTGCAAATTTTTATAGGAATGACTGGGTACTATCATCGCTTTGTCAAGAATTTTTCTAAATTGGCCTATCCAATAACAAATATTCAGAAGAAAGAAATTTTTTTCAAATGGACTACACAGTGTGAAGAAGTTTTTAGAACACTCAAAAGAAAAATTAATGATTGCTCCTATCCTTAGAATACTAGATTTCAAAATTTCATTTACAGTATGTACTGATGCTTCCATTGAAGGACTAGGTGGCATTCTTATGCAAGAAGGAGTTATAGCTTATGAGTCACAAAAGCTTAATAAACATAAATTGAATTACGCCACACATAATTTAGAATTAGTGACAGTAGTGCATGCTCTTAAAATGTGGCATCATTACTTGATTGGTAAACCTTTTGAGCTCAGAACTGATCATCAAAGTCTAAGATACATCTTCACTCAACCAATGCTCAATTCTAGGAAAAGGCACTGGATGAAATTTCTAGCAGAATATGATTTTGGCATTGTGTAAAGGAAAAAGAAAACAAAATAGTAGATGCTTTGAGTAGAAGAAGGCATATTACTGCTATGTCACAATATCAATTTGATATATTTGAACAAATAAGAAACCTTCAACTTAAATATGAATTCTCTCAAACATATTGGGATCTAGTTTAATAGGATTTTGAAAAAACAAGAGAATTTAATATTCAAGAGGATATTCTGTTCTTTCGAAATAGAGCAGTTTTACTAAATTATCTAAATTTAAGAAACATAATTCTTTAGGAGGCACATTGTACTCCTTATTTTGCACATCTGGGCTATGTTAATATGCATGAAAATATGAGGAAAGACTACTATTGACCTGGGATGAAAAAGGATATCACCGAATTTGTAACAAGATCTTGAAATGTCAAAAGGTTAAGGCAGAGCATCTACATCTAGTTGGACACCTGTATTCCTATGAAATCCCAATATATAAATGGTAGGTTGTGTCTATGGAATTCATAGTTGGTTTACCTAAAAATCGATTTCAACATGATGCCATTCTGGTGGTGGTTGATAAATTAACTAAAGTGGCACATTTTTTGCTTGGAAATATTAAATATGGAACTCCTATTGTAGCTCAAAAATTTGCTAGAGAAGTGATACAGTTACACGGTTTTACTGAAACCATTATATCAAATAGATATTCTAGGTTAACTTTCAAATTTTGGCAAACATTGCATCAAGCATGGGGAACAAAGCTTAATATCAATACTACTTATCACCCAAAAATTGATGGACAAAATGAGAGGGTAAACCAAGTCTTAGAGGATATGCTATAAATGTATTGTAAGGATCATAAAACAAAGTGGGAAGACTAGGTTGGGAATGTGTTTAATGTGTTCAGTTTTATCTTTAAACATTCGAGTCCTAGGTTTGGCCAAATGAATCTAAGTTGTTCTATTATGAAAATGCAGACTAAATGAAATACAACAAACAGATTTGAACAGAAAATAGAGAGAAAAACCTAAATTAAAGAGCCATACCTGATCCGGATGTCTGATGGAGGTTCTGATTCTTGAAGCAGACAGGATCGTCTAGAATTTTATGGGATCGTCTTCGACCTACAGGATCGTCTGAGATCTGACGAATTCGTCAGAGACCTGTAAACAGAGAAATAGACACAAAATACAAAAAATGCAGCAATGCTAATAGAGGATAATGATGTAAAATGACAATAAGGATGTTAATAGATAATCTCGAATAGAAATGCAAGTAAGTTGCAACACTTTAATAGCTAATCATGACCTTATTATGCAATTAAACTACATGGGTGAACTCCAAGATGCAAAATAATAAAGAATAATCATAAGATTAACTAAATACAGAATAATGCATCAAAAAATAATGAGGAAATGCAAACTCGGGCACCGATTGCCCCTAATGCGGACTACGGTCGAGATCGTCTCGAATTGGTGCGAAATCGTCTCGAATTGAACAGGATCGTCCACGACGAACTGAGCTTGCTCCGGCTGAAAAATACTAAGGTTCCTGCAAATAAATTTGGACAAATATGGAGGCAAATAATAATTTAAGACGGTCTAATGCACGTAGAACTTGTGTTACAAGAAATTTCAGCCAGGGGGATGCCAAGGGGGAGTCCTAAGTTTAAATAGGCTTAGGAGGGAGGTTAGGAGGTTGGAGATCATCCCAATTTGGGAGATCTCCAACGGGGAGGGTCTCTAACGGCGTAGACACGCTTCTGCCTGGATTAGAGATGTCGTTGGAATAGAGGCTAATTATGAAAAATCAATTTTGGGACAAGATCGTCTGGACGTCCTAGCCCAGACGAAATCATCCGATCTGAGGCGATATCGTCTGATCGGCGACGATATCGTCAAACGGTCAAAACAAACTCTAAAAATGGCGCGGGAAAGGAGGAAACGGGTTAAACGACGGTTTGGGAGCGGTTTTGGGGTTAAAATTTGAATTTGAATATTTACTAGAGTAATTGTAATTATTTAAGGTTTTACTATGCCAATTTTAGGGTGCTACATTTTGCCCCCTCTTTAGCGAATTTTTCGAAGAAAATGCGTTAAAGATGAGTTCTTCTCGATTTACGAGAAAGCAAAAATTATTCCCATTTTTAGGCGACGATTCTAGGTCGAATCGTACGACAACTTACTATGGTGCCCCCTCCGTGTTTTTACCCAAATCGAACGTTTGAGGTAAAAACACGAAAAAGCAAAATTTTAAAATGTTTTTAATTGTTTTTGAATAAAATTAAGAAAAATAGGGTAAAACCCTAATTCATTGTTACTATTCATTTTCTCTGATGATATGACTTGTGTATATGTTTTATGATGCTTTTAATGTTTTGGTGTGATTGATTTGATGATTCATGTAATTATGTCGTTGGAAAATATTATGGTTTAAATGTCATGCTTTAAAAATTTAAATGAAATAATCTGATGTAACAAATTGTTTGTTGTGATGATAATTTGATAAAAAATAAAAGGGACTTTTAACAATAATTTCAAAGGACATTGTCGTTGTTATAGACCATTTCATGGAGTCGCCGCTCACTCGGTCGTCAAGCTAATCCCAATATAGAAATATTGTTAAAAAGTAAAAGAGTGCTTAAGAGACTGTCTTAAGACTTTGGTGTGATGATGCAAATGATGATGATGATGATTTTGTTTTCAGACTTTTCATGAAAATATTATGCATGAAATATTTTAAAATGATTTTTGCTAGGCATAAATTCCTAAGTGTGATAAAATTTTTGGATAATTCCCTAGGAATTATACCATCATTGCAAAATTGAATTTTGACATAATGACATGAAATAGTGATAATGTGCATGCTTTTTAAAAACATAATTGTATAATAGAATGATTTAAGTCATATGTTTTTATGATTTTAAATAAATGGGGAATAAAAATTGGTACAATGGTTTGCGCTAGGCATAGAATATGTAGGTATAGACTTATACCATCATCGCGAAATCCAAAGAAAAAGTTGATATAATAGTTTTATTGTATGGTTGATTTTTAATTGTTGAAAATAAACAAAAAATATGAAGAGGAGGACTTGCGCTAGGCATAAGACTCCCATTTAAGTTCTGGAACTATACCATCGTCACGAAAGTCGACAATATATATATATATATATATATATGTGTGTGTGTGTGTGTGTGTGTGTTTTTATTGTATGGTTTGAAAGAAATTTTGATTTTTGATTATGCATGTAGTTGTCTTTATGCGAGAAAGGAAAAAATGAAATTATTCCAGACAATTTGCAAAGATATTTCAAAGTATCTCGAAGACAAAAGTTAGATTTATAAGGAATCCCATGTGCATATGTGAGTTCATTTCCAATCTTGATTTATCATAATGATACACAAAATCTCTCAAATACAAAATGTGTGTGCAATTGCTATGTTCATTTACCAGTTTTGAGCAAGATAATTTGATACAAGTGATTTGAATGAACCAAATAAGTGTTCATTAACCATGATTTAGATGCATATAACCATACCAGACTACTATGTAAGTCGGATTATCAAGAGCTAGCTAATCCATAAGCAGACATAGGTCTATACAAAAGAAGGTCGCTAATGTGACAGACATATCGCCACGCTAGGAGTTACCCAAGGCCAAGCGGGTTGGGCACAAACCACCTGTTATGGGGCTTACCTCACAGTTTTCGAATAATTGAGAATTCCAGGGATTCAAGCTCATCAACCCTTATTTTCTTTTCAATGGGTAGGGAGAGGGATTTTATTGCTTTTGCTTTTGCTTTCTTTTGCTTTTTCTTTTTTTCTTTTGCTTTTCTTTTGTATTTTTGCTTGATTTTTGAGATAATGCTTGAAACATTGCTGTAATGATATAAAATAACATTTTTTTTTTTCTCTTTTTCTTGAACTTTGCTTTTCTTCCTATGCTAGGGATACTTGCTCGGATTAGTTGTAGAGCAAGGGATTTTTATTCCGGGTAGGGGTGAGCTTGTCCTTTTGCCAATTCTCAAAGATTCTAGACCATGTGCATGATAGGATAGCAGGGGAAACTTTTCGCTCAAGAAACCACTTCTACTATGTAGCATAGCATGGACATTACAAATATAATCATTTTATTGTGAAAGGATGTGCTTGGTTTAAGTAAATAACAAGATCAATTCTCTGTGCTCAAACTTTATTTAATTGAATTTTGTGGACTTTGATATAAGAGAGATTAGTAATCATGCCAGATAAAAATCAAGATATTTATTTTTGTGTTTGTGAAAGTGAGGGATTCCAAATAAATGCTAATTTATCCAAAATAATTTGAAAATATAACTGCAACACTTGAAGAAGAAATATATACAACAAATATTTTTGAGGAGTTTGATGATTTTGATTTTTAATTTATGAATTGAAAGAAACACAATGTGATTGTTTTTTTTTTGAAATTTTTTATTTTTATATGAATTTTTTAGATGATGGAATTGGTGGTATATACAAGATGATCTATATACACTATACAAGGTTATTTGAGTATAGCGTGTCTAAGGTTGCTTCAAAATCAAAGGTGGTTTTGAAGGATAATTTGGTTGTGTTGAAGGTAAGAACAAAAGGTGATGAATAAAAGGTAGTGATAACAAAAGCTTTGTTATAATGTAGAATAATGTAGCAAAATATTTGACTTTTATATGTGGAAAATTGATCATGTTACAAAATAAAATATAAGAAGGATAAGAAAGTTCTTCATTCTTATCACTATCTTCCAAGTCTTGATAAGATGGAGGGAGTATATGTGAAAGATATGCATGGGTGTTATTTGGTAAACAAGGATGATCATATATGGATGAAGAAAAGTGATGGATAGAAGATAATTGTGACAATAGAGAATGTATAGAACTTGATGTTTCAACCGTTAAATATTCTTCAAATGGTGTTGGGTCACTATGTATGGTAACAATTTTATTTGCAAGTTCAAACTTCAAACATTGGTGAAGAGGGGAAGGGACAACCCTCATCGTATGAATCCAAGGACTTCTGAGAAGTAGGTTGTAAGATGAAGGGCAATATGCTACATAAAACAAAGTATCCAGGATCTTGGATCCAATATTGAGGGGAAAAATTATAGTACCTTGAGCTTCTTGAATTTCATTGTTAAAAGATTTTATAATAACATTTGATTCATTAAGATCTTCTTCCTTTAATTTGAGTTTTTGGAATAATTGATAAGTGCATAAATTAAGAGAGGAGCCATTATCTACCATGATAGTTTTAACAAGTGTTTCTTTACTAGATCCGGTAATGTAAAGATAGGAGTCTTCTTGTGGAGTAGAGGAAGGAATATCCTCATCATAGAATGAAATATGGTTAACCTCAAGAGGGTTTACACCATTAATTATGTTCTTAGAGAAAATATGATGAGGAACAAATTGTTGGCTAGGTATCTTGAACAAAATTTCCTTGTGAGAACTTTGTAATACTTCTAAAAGGGATATCTTTGCTTGAGGATTAATCACTTGTTGTTGGCTATCAAAGTGGATTTCAGATTGAGATTTTGATTCTAAAGATGAGCTTTCTATGCTTACATTCCATTTTGGATCATTCTCTAGAGCCAAAGATAGTTTTGAAGGTTGGTCAAATGAGGAATCCATATCTTGAATATCGGATTGAGTTGATTGAACTTGAGGTTGCTCATTTGTAGTTTCTGTTACAATATTAGTAATATCATCATGATGGGACACATTAACATGCAATATTTGATTGGTTTCTTGTTGTTGATAATTGAATAGGGGTTCTTGGGAGATCCCCATGTCTTGATTGATTATTGGTATTTGTTGTGTAGGAGTTTGATTTTTTATTGGAGATTTATAATCAGTTGTAGATTGTAATTCCTTTATATTAAAAAGACCCTCATCAATCAAATCTTGAATTGCACATCTTAAATCTTTACAATTTTGTGTCATATGTCCATCCACTCTATGATATTCACAATGTAGCTCAGGTTTAAACCAATCTGCTGTGGTATCAAGTTGTCTTATGGAAGGGAGTTCAATCTTATTTGTGTCAAGTAAATACTTGAGAATTATATCCATTGGTTGATTGAGCTTAGTAAATTTACGTGATGAAGGTTTTCGAGAGGTTTTTGATACGTGCCTTAGGAATTTCGTCATAAAAGGACCTAATGGTTTCTCACCTCTACTTTCTTTATTATGGGTAGAATGATGATAGGAAGATTGCGAAGTATGAGGTGAGTGCATGGTAGAATTGGAAGAATAAGTATTTTCTTGTTGAAATGGATGTGTTGTATTGAAAGAAGAATATTGAAAGGGTGGAGGAGGATTGTATGTGGATTGATAGACATAATATGGATATATGGGAGAATAGATAATATCATTATGAAGAGGATAGGATTGGAAAAGGGATTGTCCTGTTGGGGTAAGGATGAAAAATGAGAAAAGTGTGATGGAGGTGGTGTTGAATAGGGATGAGGTTGGTCATAATCAACAAATGTATTTGGCTGAATTCTTCCAACATTACTGATGGGCTCATATTGATTTGAGTAAAAACTCATGGTTTCTTTAGTACTTCTAAAAGTAATATTTAGTATCTACTATTTAGAATTGAATCTAAAACATACAAACTTGAAATGATGATTTTGTTACTTTTTTTTTTCTTGTATACATATATATATATTTATTTTTTTTTTTTTATATTTTTGAATCAGAAATATGCCTATGTTATTCACGTCGGGTTCACCAAAATGTATCGCTCCAAATTTTTCGCATCCTTACCTTCAGGCTATAGGATCCGTGCCCGGAAGGAGGATGGGAAAAGGATGGCGCGGTACCTCGGACTGAGAGGCCTTGCGAAGGTCCCGCCTCTCGGGGGAGGTGTATTATGGTGATTTTTCGATGGATGGTGGGTTCACCAGGAAACGTTTGAATGGCGTTTCCATGCCTAGGTTGGGAATGTGTTTAATGTGTTCAGTTTTATCTTTAAACATTCGAGTCCTAGGTTTGGCCAAATGAATCTAAGTTGTTCTATTATGAAAATGCAGACTAAATGAAATACAACAAATAGATTTGAACAGAAAACAGAGAGAAAAAGCTAAATTAAAGAGCCATACCTGATCCGGATGTCTGATGGAGGTTATGATTCTTGAAGCAGACAGGATCGTCTGGAATTTGACGGGATCGTCTCCGACCTGCAGGATCGTCTGAGATCTGATGAATTCGTCAGAGACCTGCAAACAGAGAAATAGACACAAAATACAAAAAATGCAACAATGCTAATAGAGGATAATGATGTAAAATGACAATAAGGATGTTAACAGATAATCTCGAATAGAAATGCAAGTAAGTTGCAACACTTTAATAGCTAATCATGACCTTATTATGCAATTAAACTACATGGGTGAACTCCAAGATGCAAAATAATAAAGAATAATCATAAGATTAACTAAATACAGAATAATGCATCAAAAAATAATGAGGAAATGCAAACTCTGGGCACTGATTGCCCCCAATGCAGACTGCAGTTGAGATCGTCTCGAATTGGTGTGAAATCATCTCGAATTGAATAGGATCGTCCACGACGAACTGAGCTTGCTCCGGCTGAAAAATACTAAGGTTCCTACAAATAAATTTGGACAAATATGGAGGCAAATAATAATTTAAGATGGTCTAATGCACGTAGAACTTGTGTTATAGGAAATTTCAGCCAGGGGGATGCCAAGGGGGAGTCCTAAGTTTAAATAGGCTTAGGAGGGAGGGAGGTTGGAGATCATCCCAATTTGGGAGATCTCCAACGGGGAGGGTCTCTAACGGTGTAGACACGCTTCTGCCCGGATTAGAGATGCCGTTGGAATAGAGGCTAATTGTGAAAAATTAGTTTTGGGACAAGATCGTCTGGACGTCCTAGCCTAGACGAAATCGTTCGATCTGAGGCGATATCGTCTGATCGGCGACGATATCGTCAAACGGTCAAAACAAACTCTAAAAATGGCGCGAGAAAGGAGGAAACGGGTTAAACGGTGGTTTGGGAGTGATTTTGGGGTTAAAATTTGAATTTGAATATTTACTAGAGTAATTGTAATTATTTAAGGTTTTATTGCGCCAATTTTAGGGTGCTACACATTCCATGTGTCCCTTCTCAAGAAATATGTTCCTGACCCCTCGCATGTTTGGAATGTTGATCAATTACAAATTATTGACCTCTTGCACATTGATATGCGACCTGTTAAGATCATTGGTTACAAAACAAAACAATTGAGAAAATAAAATATTGAGCAATGTAAAGTCCAATGGGACCAGTATTCTAAAAACAGTGCCACATGGAAGGATGTGGTTATCATGAAAAGATAGTTTTCATTTTTGTTTGAACAGTGATATAATCATATTTTTGGTTTGAGGAATATAATAATATATATGTTGTATATGAATGCATGTTATCTCTGCTATAAATAATGATTAATTTTTTGACCATGTAATTTTGCTACTGTACTATATTGACTTTACATTATTCATGGTAACATATTCTATGTTTCAATGTGCATTGTAAACACACGGACTGTGTTTAATCTTAGAGGGGGAGTATGTAATACCCATCCAAGATCTAAATTCTTATATACCTAATTTTTCGGTAAGAATGAGATACTGCTAATGTATCTATGGATGCAGGGACAAGTACTAATGCTGGTGGGAGCAATTCGAAGGATAGATGTCTCCTCCAGCTAGAAAAAAGGGTTGACTGATGGAAGGTAAGCCAAGAGAAATGATGAGTGATGGAGCATTCGCCATTGATATGGGTAAAGAACCCTACTAGCAATGCATCCGCTAGTGGTCCATATATATGCATATCATGTAGTTGCATTAATAGGTATGCTTGTGTATGTTTTATTTTGGAACTTTTTTTTTTTCAAATGTAAATATATATACATATATATTAAAAAATGATAATAATAATAATATTTGTAATAATAAATAAAGTAAATAATAATAGAAATAATAAAAGTTATTAACAAAAAATAAAATATAAATAATAATAAGAAGAAAATAAAAACCTTGTTACTTATTAAACAAGGCAATTGGAAACATCATGCATTAAAAATTATTATGAATATTTGGTTGTTGATCATGGAAACAATGTGCATTCCACATGGCGAGATTCAGGATGGAGGATTCATATACGATCAATAGTTGTTAAGCATGAAATTAGAACTTTTATTCTAAAAATATGGAAGTGGGAAAAACTAGGGGCATTGTCTTCTTTGGCTAGAAAAAATAACGAAAGGGGAAAGAGGATTTTTGAAAGTAAGGAAAGGGAACAAGCGCTCACTAGTAAGGTTGGATCTCTTTTAGCAATTTCATTTGACAAATTAAAGTCATGAAACACTAGTAAACTGATTGTTAAGTTTGTTGGAATTTTTTTTGAGTGGATGTAAAATCAATAAACGAAATGTGAACTAGAGGTGAACAAAACACATTCTGGTGCATGTGATGTTTAATTCAAACTTATGGATTGCATTCTATGTTGGATGTGAAATGATTGTATGCATGTAAAAATTAACTGCATATCATCCTAATTTGGCCTCTCTGATCCTTGGAAAGACACCGACAAACCATGGTATGAAATTTGAAGAACTCTTGAAGACAAAAGCCATTTTCTTTTCCTTGGCAATTTATATGATAAACCACCTGTATTCAGCTGCAAGGCACAACATTCAAATTGGAAGATGATTTGTTGTTCAAACTTGAGATCCTTGTAATTTAATGCAACGAAATTGTGAAACATGAGCCCAAATGATATATAGAATACCCAAAACAAATATTAAATGTATTTTGCCTATATTTTGGAATATGGATACTTAGAAAGAATTGCATGACGTGATTTTGAGTGTCTTTTTGGTTAATGTGATGAATGCAGTTGTTAAAAATGTAACTGCTTCTGTTTTTTTTTTAAATATGGATGGACAAGATTACATGAAGGAATTCATATCATATCTTTGGATTATACTTTGTTTATATATATATATATATATATATATATATATATATATATATATATATATTATTATAAAGGTTTTTTATCTGTGTTTTGTCTGTGAAAGATATGTTGATTAAACGTGTTGTTCTTTTTGACATGCTTGAACTATTGTCTTAAAACCTCCAAGTTATTATGTTAGTTTTCCAACCCATCCATATATAATCCTACTCGTATTCGTAGCATGCAATTAATTAAATCGGCTATGAGCATATTTCTAGGAGACATATTTCGGAGTTTAGCTCTCCAAGCAAACTGCGAAATACATGATAGAAAAATTAAGTTTTAGACCCTCGTTACCATACTTGTAATTGTGTTGGTTGATAATTGTCTTCATAAACACCACTCTGTTCACATTTTGATTAACAAACTTGAGTTCTGTTACCTTATGCAATAATATATTTTAATTCATCGAGTTATATACTTCGAATTCATTGAGTTCTATTACTTGATCATTGCTTGGACAAGTTCACGTCTGGGAAATTAGGTGCTAGGCCAGGATCAAATTAGATGGTTGTTTGGGCCAATGACTCTTTTCTTTTGTTATGTTCTCCTTTCGAATGAGTTACAACCATTATAACGATGTGATGAGTTAGATTGTAAATTGTCTTTGTGTATTTGTATGGCAATATGTTCTACTTAGAAATAAAATATGCAGTGGTACAGGAAAATAGTATTAGGTTCTCTTTGGTTTGAGGGTCGCCATACGTGGATTGATAGCATTGTATCTTCTATCTTGGTTAATGTGAAATGAACCATAGACACCTTAAAGCTTGTCTAGTCCTTATATCATAGCTAAAGCATTAAGATAGTCTTAGCTTTGCTTGGATTTAAAGAAGTCTACCGCACAACATCATGGATATAGTTGTAAATCTTGTAGTGTAATAATTAAGAGAGAAAGAGATTTACGTGAAAACCTTAGACTAGCCCTTAAACCACCGTAGGATACAATTAGAAATCGAGGCAAAATGAAACCTAATTAAACTATTATAGTGATATATTTAAGATTCTTTATTTTCAATTTTCCAAATATCATGACATTCTTATGACTTCTTTGATTTCCATTCTTTCATAAGACACCTAAAACACGTCATGTCGAGGGCGACTACTCATATGGACATGCTACAAGACCATATGGAAGATCTTGGATAGATTCCAAGATAGAGCAGTGGTTCTAACCACTCAATTTGGGCTCCTTGGCCTAATGAGTCTGAACCATAGCCTAGACCTACGGTTTATAGATGAACCACGGTTGAGACCTACGGTTTATAGTCTAGACCACAGCTGTGACCTACGGTCTTAACTGGAGTTCAGTTGGCCTTCAATCCGAGCCAAATCGGTTGGAACGACCATTTGATCTAGAAGAAGGTGGTTAATGGATGGAAGATTCCAGAGGCTTCCATTCCAACTGTCCTAACCACCTCTTCTTGATCTTGGCTTCTCCAGGAAGCCACCCCTAGTCCTAGGGCATCCTATAAATACCCCCTCCAAATGGGGAGAAGATATAGATGATTTGTATAGCGAAGCGCTGATGAATTATCGAGAGAGAGTGAATTGATCAAGCGAGCAGCGAAGCCCTATCGAATTGCATACTGAATTCGTGCATTCGAAGGCCACTTTGCTATTCACCCAAAGATCAATTTGCCATGGAAGTTCTAGGAGCCTAGAAGAACCAAGAAACGCAAATTCAGGCAAATGAAGGCCCATCACAATGATTCAACCTCCAAACCTATCAGAAGGACACCGAAGGTGACCCTTGAACATCAATTGGACAAGGAGGTCAAGCCCACTACCCTTGGAATTGAGGGTAAGCCTATCAGAGTGCTAACCATGGCTTTTAGCCATGGTTTACAGTGCAGACCGCTCACTAGAGCTACGGTTTGTAGCAGAGGTATAACCACCTTCCTCTTTTCATTTTTGTCTGGTTAATTAGATTAGATTAGCTGTTTTCATGGTTTAATGGCAGTTTAGTAGACTTCTGATCGTAGAATTAGGTTAGTTTAGCTTCTTTATGTTTATGCTTCAATTAGGACTTAAATGGTTTCTTTATGCATGTTTATGCTTCATTTTATACATTTGATCCATGCATAGTGTAGCTGCTACTTATCTTTATGCTATTATATGAATCTTGATTCGATTTGCATAGCTTAGAAGCACTTTTCATGTTTTCTTGATTATGCATGTTTAATGGTGTCATTATGCAATTTACCTAAAAGGGCCTCATCATGAGAGGTTGCCTATATTTTTGACATTCTTGTGTTGTTTCTTGACCGTAGGGAATAGTTTCAAAGGAGAACCAACTATCAAGTTCCTTCCCCATCGTGAAGAAGAGGGCACCTCCACCCTAGAGCAGTTCATGTCATCCTGAAAGGCATTTGGAAATCACACCTACCCTTAAGAGGGAAACAATTATGCACTCCTATTGTAATATTGTATCAAAATGATTATCCCTAAGAGGGATGTACTTGTAATTTTATTTTGACTTCGAATACAATGGAATAAAGCGTTTTTCTTCTTGATTCATTTGTTGTCAATTTCTTGTTCTTGTATGCATGTTATACTTTTATCAATTATTGCAATAGGATATGCCATCGAGTGTGAGCCTTTTTGGTGGTTACAGAAGGTGATCATGGTGGAACCCCGCATTTTTAGGATCTGACTATGTTTTACTTGTTTTTGCACTTGTAGGTATAGACCACAGCTATCAGTTGTGGCCCAACAATTGAACCATAGGTACAAAGCATGGTTTACAGTCAAAACCATAGATCAGACCTGTGGTCTCCTACTGACAACACAGACAGTCAAATTTAGAATATCAACAAATGCAAGACTTGAGGTAGGTCCTATTTTCAAGCCTCTATTACTTTTTTGCTCTCTATGTTTTTACAGTAAGGTTAATTCGAATGCAAATTAGGAAAAGAATTAAGAAAATGGTAAATCAATTGTCCTAGTTTGCTTTCGTATTTTGCTTTCAATAGAAAGGCGCTGCTGGGAACAACGGACCTCTGATTGTAGTCCACCCTAGGCTACAACATGCTTGATAGAGATGTGTTGATGGTTTGCATGTGTGAGGCCCAATTAGTGGCCATTTAGCATCGTAATGTGCATAGTCTTAAAGAGCATCTAGAATAGCTTGCATTTTTTGAATTTGAAACGTCTTTCACTTGCATAGCATTTAGAAAATGAGCATGTATGCTATATGATGCATTTCTTTTATGTACATTAAAAGGAACCACACACACCACTTGGCACTTAAACGCTAGTGAGTTGGGCTTGACATCCAACCACTAGTAGGGTTCAACGATGGTGGGCGTAACTTCCATCCATTGGCCCAAATCCTATGAACCCTTGATATATAGACCAATACCGGATCCAAGAACCTTTCATACCCTAGAAAATTTGCATGTATTCTCTTCGAAGGGTATAACGTTGACTAGGGGAAAATGGGTGAGGATCTGGGAGGACCTGTGCTCCTTGTCCGGGTGTGGGCTTCATTACCACACATGGGGGATTTACGTGACTTGGAGTTCATAGCCAAGTTGTCGAGCTGTGAGCGTACAGGTGAAATCCATTAAACTAAGAATAAAATCCAACAAGTTTTGCAAAACATGATAAGAGTTTCTACACTGATACAACAAATCATTGAAAACACATCAAACAGTTTAGGGCTCAAATTTTAAAATGTAAAGGAGATAATCACATTGTTTACTTTGTATGCTTCTTTATTGCTTAATTCATCAAGATAAGGCCCTCCTTGAGGCCACAATTTTTAGTAAGAGAGGAAACCTCTCGAGTCTTGTTTAGTTGGTTCATCATGATGACTAGGCATGATAGAGCTCAATCACGAGCTAATGAGTCAGAGAATTCATGGAGGGGCTCTGAACGCTCTCGATGTTCTCCTGAGGATCTTTCAAACCTCGTACGCCTCCTTGCTAGGCATCACACTCATTGTGCACCTGAGGATCCAATCCTCCTAGCATGACATTATGAGAGTCATCGCGAGCTCCCTTCATCACGCAGGGGGTTCACCCATACAGATCATGGGGTTTCTTCACATATGGTGAGAACCCAAGTCACTAGGTCTCCACCTAGGGAGATAGAGAGTCATGGATCATACTCCATGAGTCAGTCCTATAGGGAATCTGAGTCTCATGCAGCCCATGAGAGGCAACTACTCCAAGATCAATTGGAGGAGGTGCATGTTGTCAATGTAAGCACCTAGAGCGTGAGTCCACAGAAAGAAAGAGAGCACATCAACAAAGGTTGGATGAGCTCCAACGGTGTGAAGAGAGGATTTACCAATAGAAAGCACATGAAGAACAATCATGTGAGGTAATTCCCAAAAAGAAGCTCATACCTAGAGTGCTCAGGCAACAAGTCAACGCGATGCACCCAGTGCATCGTCAAGAGTTGCCACTTAAGCAAGTAGATAGCCATTCTTCTAGATAGATAGACATGCCTAGGGTTATCGAAGAGCAACAGAAAGAGACATCTAGGGATCCCATGCGTAAGCATGAGGTCGAGAGTAGTCAAGTCCGACAGGTGAGCAGTGTCAATGCTCGAAAGTCATCATAATCCTTGGGGTATATATAGTCTATTCCACCATATAAGGAACCTATGATTACTTTCCATAAACAAGAAGTCAAACTTATCCCTATCAAAGAATCTGATCCTCCATTGCATATCATAGCGAGGATACAATAGATTGTGTATAAGCGAGTGTTGGTGGATACAAGATCATTGATTAATATCATTACCACCTCAACATTCAAACATCTCAAAATTCCACTTTCTCACATCAAGGAAACAAATTTCATATTGCAAGCCTTTAATGATGTGGAATCCCCTATAGTAGGCACAATAGTCCTCCCCATCGAGGTGGGACAAAATATTATTCCTACATTGTGCTACATTTTAGAGGGATCAAGATAATATAATCTGTTGCTTGGAAGACCGTGGATAAGAGCCATGGAGTGCGTGCCATCAATAGTGCATCAGTGCATTAAGTACACCCATGGGGGTGAAGTTCATGTAGTTGAAGTGGACCCAGATCCCTTCAAGTATTATAAGCCTGAGGATCATCCATAGGAACCAGGTGAGGTGCCTATGCATCTACAAGCTAAATTGGATGAGTCTATCCAAAGTGTGGACACAACTTCGTAGATGGTGTTGGAATTGCCATCCCCACCGCTATCACCTATGGAGTCACCTACAACCCCTGCACTCTCGACACCGCTTAGTAGGGAAGGATTAATGAATGCCCTTACGGAGTTGCTCACAACTACTTCGGAGGTATCATTAGAGGATCTTCACACTCCTATCAAGGAGGAAGAACCTAGCATGGTCATGGATGCACCCGAGTGTATCACACCCTCTTCATCCATCATGTCACCAGATAGTTCTTACGAGGACTATGGTGAATATGAAGAGCTTATGGAGGCTAGTATTATGATGTTGCCCACCATAGAGTCCACTAAAGATTTAGGTCAGCTTTTCATCGAGTCTCCACCTACGGATCCTATCCCGGAGACATCGTATGAGCATGAAGAAGGTTCAGTTATCACGACTAAAATAGAACAACCTCAGTATGTTGATGAATTACCTACGATGCATGTAGTTGTAGAGTTTTCTCATGAGTTTGTGGGGATGGTCGACATTAGGCCAGAAGATCAAGTGATTCCTAATCACATAGAGCCAGAGATGGGGCAATCCAGTGGTGTTTTCACATTGCCAGGGCCAAAAATTTTGAAATTAGTCACTCCTGACTCATTTCTCATGGCACCATCTCGAGAGCACAAACAAGTAGGTTCCTCACATCATATTGGGGGTACTAAAAGTGACATAGTTCAACACAATGAAGTGAAACAAGAGCTTGAGCTGAGTCATATGCATGAGCATGTGGATAACATTAATGAAATGTATCATCAAGAAGCATCCACATCAACTCAAGTGAAGGAAATAGGTGATTTGCAATTACCTAATGGATCCATAGCATCCACTTTTCTATTTCCTTCAAATGACAAAGGTATTTTGAATCAGTCATTGGAAATACATATGAATTCTTTGTCAGTCTTGCGATCCATTTTAAGCCGTCTAGAATGGATGGAGCATCGAATGGATGAGCAAGATAAGTCATTGCATTTTATCAAGAACCGGATTGAAAATCTAGAATTACAAAAGCAACCCCTACCTAAGGATGAATCACTTCCTATGCAAGTACAAGAAAAGCCTCGATGGAAGCAAAAGCCCATGCAGCCAACCCAACCATTGGATTCTCAAAGTAAACCAATGTGGGGCAAGAGCCCAAAATAGTCACAACATAATGGGACTCCATTACAAGAGTCTATGTCTGATATCTTTTAGAAGCTGCAAGAGGCTAAGGTCATCACCTTACCTAATGTCATCCCTCTAAACCCAAATAGAGTTAAACCTATGGGTTACAGGGAGCATCACTACTGTCTCTACCATCGAATAGAGGGTCATGGCATTCGATATTATCATGAATTTAAGAGTGTGGTGCAAAATCTGATAGATAAGGGGGTTTATCATGTAGATGGTTCTCTCAGAGTGCCCCAACATGATGAAGTGGAGGTTACACCTCTTCAAGAGCAAATGCGGAGTCGTCAGTCACCTCGTAGGCCAAATAGGCCAGTGCAATGAGTAGTTTCATTTTAGATGACTACTCTAACTTTGTTTCAAAAGTTACATGAGGCACAGGCATTCATATTACCCGAAGTTAAGCATAGGGCATCCAAGACTGGGTCACCTGATAGGGGTCCTTTTTGTGTGTATCATCGAGTGCATGGACATGACATTCAAAGTTGCCAATCATTTAAGAGGGTCATCGAAGACCTAGTAGAATGGGATGAGATCCATGAGGATGGTTCTCTTATTCACCCATGTCGAAGCATAGGCACACTGGTGAGGTCCAATATTCACCTGGGGGAGTTGAGTTCTATCACTCTTCCTAAACAAGCTGATTACTTTTCAGTAAATAGCATGCACATTGGGGGTCTTCAAGGTAGCATACCTTTCCCACCAACCATACCAAATTCGATAAGGAAAAATGAGGAATCTAGAGGTATTGCACCTCCCTCACCATTGTCGAATGGCACACTCACTGGGGGTATATAGGGCAGCATGCCCTTCCCAAAAGGCTCCAAGGGTTCCTGAAACCGCTTGGTCATGTCAGTAAAAGGCTCTGAGAGTTGCTTGTAATCGCTCGATCATTCTAAAAAGCTCCAAACACTCTAATCTGGTTTGGTCAATCAAAAATCTCCAAAGGCATCTGTAAGCCCTTTGGTCAACCTCAAAAGCTTTGAGGGTTTGGTCAAAACCACTCGGTCATCCCAAAAGGCTCCAAGGGTCCCTAAAACCGCTTGGTCATGTCAGTTAAAAGCCCCGAGGATTTGCTTATAATCGCTCGATCATCCTAAAAAGCTCCAAAGGCATCTGTAAGCCCTTTGGTCAAATGCAAAAGGCACCAAGAGTTTCTAAAAAACTGCTTGGTCAACCCCAAAGGCTCCAAGGATTCTCAAAATTGCTTGGTCATCCCAAAATGCCCCAAAGGTACACATAATCCCTTTGGTCAATCCTAAAAGCTCCAAGGATTCCTAAAAATCGCTTGGTCAATCTAAAGGCTCCAGAGGCATGTACTCACCGTTTGGTCAATTATGAGGCTCAAAACCCATAAAAATTATAAAATCAATAAAATCCAAAAAAAATTGGTAAAGCATAAAATCCAAAAACATTTGCATTTGCATTTGAATTTTGCATTTACACATGCATTCGTTGCATTACTGCATTGCATATAGGCATTCGTCATCCATTGCATTCCATAATAGAAGGCATTGTGTTTGTCAGTCTTACAAACGATGCCACGTTTGTGTTTAAATCATGCATCTCTGCATTTATCATAATCCATCATTCATGTGAGTAATTGTGTTTTTCAACACAACCTATAATGTTGCTATGGAGATATACTAGGGTTTTTCGGTCACTCAACCATACCTAGTGGTCTTATCAAGAGTTGGTAGAAAGCTTGCTTTGCTTTTGTAGCTAAGGTTCAGTTAGTATAGCCCTTAGCATATCAGAAGCCTATCACTAATCAACAAATTTAAACAATCCTAACAAGGACTAGGGGAAGATGAAAGCCACGAAGTAGGACCAGGTATCCTGAAGCGAAAAGAGTTATTCTTGCTTATCCCTCTGTGCGGACGGTATGGGAAATGTTTGCAGTTGGCAAAAGGACAGGTTAGTTCCCTATTCAAAATCCCTTGCTTACGATAAAATGAGCAATATCCCAAAGAGATATCCCACATCAATCCTCATGATTGATACCCTAGATCGATATCATAGATCGACTCCCCAGAGTGATATCCCATATTGATATCATAAGATCGATATTCTCAATCGATATACCAGAAACAATTTTTCCAAGTAAATCTCCCCAAAGGAAAGTTTTTGAAGAAAATTATCAAATGTAAATGCCGAAAAGTGAAGATCAAGTGAAGATCAGAAAACAGGCTTAAATCAAATTTCAAAAGTGAAGATCAAATGAAGATCATAAATCAAAAGTTCGAGCGGAGATCAAATGAAGATCCAAAATCCAGTTCGAAGAGAGATCAAATGAAGATCCAAAGATAGTTCAAAATGAAGATGGAATCGACTCCCTTGCTTCACTACATATGAGCAAGTATCCCAAAAATTGAAGGATAGAAAGGAATGAGCCTGAATCCCTGGAATTGTCAGCACTACTGTACCTTACGCATGATGATATGTCTGATGCATTAGCACCTCACTTATGAACAAGACCAATGTTTGAATGTGGAAGAGCTAGCTTCAGGTGTCCTGCATTGCCTAGTGGCTTAGTCCAACTAAAATCTAAACTTGAGATTGGATAAGACATTTGTGGAACCCCTATCTTAGCAATGGGCTGAAAGAATCCCGCTTGACATCGGGGAATGCTCGTGTCTTATCTTAAAATAATCATATGCACACACAGGGATAATGAACAGTTAGGGTCTATCCTAGCAAAAACCTTTTATCTCAGAAGTCTAGTGTGGTTAGTATGCAACTTTTGATAAGTCTATTAGGGTGTTTGAGTCTCATGGAAAACCTCAAAAATTTCTCCCATAGCAACAAAATGTCAAATATTGCAACCATATAAATCATCAAATTGCAAAGTATCGAATCCATGATACATCATTATATAAAGCACAATCAACATATAGGATAGATACCGGATGGATATTAGAAATAATATTTAGATGACCACTGACTATATCGTGCACATTTTTCAAAATTTGCAAAAGAAAATCGAATGACACATTATATCATTCGCACCATAAACATCGCATACCATTGCATTTCATATATGGGTGATTAATTGATTAAATTCTTATCTTAAGGATTTTCAATTACATTCATGATTTTTATACATTCTGTGGTGTCATCCATTAGATTGATAAACATATTTGCATTCATTCCTTATGTTTTAAGTGATTAAAGCATACAGGTTCATTTACATTAGATTAACATCATGTAAATAAATCATTAAATACATTAATGCATGCAAAGAAAGCAATATCAAATATGTGTTAAGAAAATAACATCGCATCCATATGCATCCATCACAAAAAGCACATCTAAGCATCTAGATCACTGCATATCATCATCATAAATCAAATAGCTATCTAGTGCATGTCATCCATACATCACATCATATAGCATCAACATAACATAAGCATTGCATCCATGTGCATCACATAAACATAAAATAAAAAATAAATGAGTACACAATAATGAGCCATAAAATAATGATCAATCATATCATATATAAATATGTGTCTCAGAGTACATCGGGAGTACAAAAATACCCGTAGGCTACAAATGTGTAGGTCCTCGACCTTACACCAAAAATGATATGTATCAAAAATGTATCCTACAACAGTAGAGCTCTAGCTCTGATCTGCTCCCCTTATACCAGAGCTCTCACCACCTCCCTTAGTACCATGCTTAGGAGCCTGATCTGCCTATTGATCTGTTGTTTATTGTGGATCCTACTGAGAACCTGAGTACCACCTAGCCCGAAGAGGCCTAGCACTCATCCAACCACCACCTATGCAATGGGCACCTCTGTGCACCGGGACCTATGGTTGGATGTGGCAGTAGACTACCCTACCTCCCTAGTCCTGGTATGACTATTGCCTCCATGTGTACTAGAGGACCTGTGTGTCCTCTCACTTCGATGGGTGCGATGGCTCGAGCTAGCAGTAGACTATATGGTAGTCCTGGATCTAGTCCGCTGGGACTCTGGAGCATATGGATCCTCGAGAACCTCTACACCTAGCATCTATATATACCCAACTAGTTGGTCCACCCGAGCAACCCTGGATGCGTGCCTATCATTGGCACTCATCAACAAACCCTACAAGCACTGGATCTCTACCATAGGATCCCGACCACTTGGTAGTGCTGCTACTAGTGCCATCGAAGGCCCCATAATCACCTGAGAGGATGGAGGATCCCCCCTCTATGCCCTAAGTAGATCCTGCTCTGCTACTACCACATCCCTCTATGCCAGTGCCAAGTCATGAGCATGGGTGAGCTCGCCAACCTGGGTCTCTACTATGGTAGCCCATGCTATCAGGCTAGCAATCTGCTACTCTGATTGCATTAGTTAGTGATCTCTATCAGTCAACTATGCCTGTAGAGTAGCGATAGTAGTGTCTCGCTCCCTCTACTGCATCTAGAATCACCCCAGTTGACTCTGCAAGTCAGCCACCTATGCCAAGAGTAGTCCCTCTACACTATCAGGAGGGACCTCACCCTCCTTAGGAGCCTCCTCATTAGGGTCAACCTCAGGAGCCTCCTCAGCTATAGCCTCTACACCCCAACCACCCTATGTCTACTAGTGCACGTTACGCCCATCAAGATCCACCTCTACCTCTGCCTGATCTATAGCTCAGCCTAGAGGCCCTGTCCCATACCAATAGAACATAGACCACCATCCATCATACTCTAGAGTGGTCGTAGCTCTATCAACTCTAGTCTCCTAGAAGTCATCTAGAGCATCACCTAGAGCTGGAGGTTGGATCCATGATAGATCCCTCTCCAAAGCCAAGTGCCTATAGGCAAATGGGATCTCCGGGATGTCCTACACCATGCCAAACTAACGTAGGACATGAGAGAAAAATTGGTACTCTCTAATCTCAACCTTTCGATTGAGTAACCATCTATCTCGATGAGACTATCAAAGCCGCTCACCGACCTTAGGCCAATCAGGACACTCCATGTAGGGCCACCACTCGACATCATCTAGCCCGAGTCCTACAAACCATGTGATATAATGTTGGACATCACCAACATGGGTCCTACTCTAGAAGCCCTCCTCCTCTCGAGGCCAACAGGCAACATAGCACTGATGTGCATCATCGATCTCTATAATGTGTAGGGGTAGCTCCCCAGGACACTCTATCCTGATATGCTGCCAGCCCCAAATCTGAAGAAGTAGACTACAAATGATCCCCCAATGGCTCCTATCAGTAATATGGTATAGCTCATGGTACAACTAAGCCAGTAGAGTACTCCCCTAGGCTAGGAGCAATGGCTATCAGATAGAGCTTTGAACAACTCTACGCATAGTAGCTAAGAGGTTCTAAGGAATCCTCACACCCGAGGAGTCTGGAAGCACAACTTGCACCACTAGGTGCATGAAAATGACCTCATGCATAGAGAAGACATTCTTCCCCTACCAATAGCCGATGTGGACCCCTCTATGGTCAATGGTGTGTTGAGCCTCCTCACTTTGAGTATCGAAGATGGCATCGAAGATGGACTCCTTAGCGCTAGAAGTCGAAGAGATGATGGCCTCACCATCAATAGGGATCCTAAAGATCCTATATACATCCTCTAAGGTAACTATCATTTCACCTGTAGGTATGTTGGTCTACGCATTCCAGCATCGGGCCAATGTAGTCAAATAGGATTGATCTACCCTGATAGTGGGTAGATCTAGTACGTAGCCAAAGCCGATAGCTCCGAACCACTCTCACTCACCATCAGTGAGCTCTCCATGGAGAGTCTTAAGAATGTCAGGCTCTCGAGCTCTAGAGGTCAATCTCTAAAATAAATAACATGATATAAGGAAAAATCTAACTAAAACAAGCAAAAACATTTAAAAATGATCTAAAAATCATCAAAAAAATAGTTAAAATTTGATAAAATTGCAAAAACATGTCATCATGCAGGCCTACAAATAAAATTTGTCAATCAGATAGGTCAAAAATGCATTAAATGATATTAATTACCTTTTAAAACTTAGAAAAATTAAAAATTTTACAATTTTTTTCTAAAGTTGGCGAACCGCGGGTCAACCCTACGGTCCGCATGCGGTCAAAAATTGACCGTTGGGATTTTGAATTCTGACCGTAGCTGCCAGCTATGGTTCCCAATTGACCAATTGGGAACCGCAATTGGTACCTACGGTCTCCAATTGAGATCCCGTCGGGTGCGATACCACGGCCAAAAATGAAAAAAATTAAAACCTAAGCTACCCTAGCCTAAGATGAGGTTCATTGCCAATAATTTAGTGAAATTGATTTACCAATTACTTAATTGGGTTCATTTTTAGTGGTAATGGATGCGAGGTCTTGGTTTTTGAGTTACCTTGCCCTCGCCTCATCCGTCGTGGCTAGAAGAAGCTTGCCCATGCTCTGCCATCATCCTGTGAGTAGGTGTGCGGGTAAAGTGTGGTAGGTTTCAGGTGAGTTCTCAGATGTCACTGTCAGAGCTCTAGATTTGCAAGTCGCTATCAGGGAATAATGAGAGACATTTGAAAATTGGACTTTTTATAGACCTCTCATGTTTCACGCGGACCGCAGGCCCTAGCCACGGTTCCCAAAATTACAAATGGGAACCGTAG
The DNA here is from genome assembly GCA_028583015.1 of Wollemia nobilis. NCBI lineage: Eukaryota > Viridiplantae > Streptophyta > Pinopsida > Araucariales > Araucariaceae > Wollemia > Wollemia nobilis. The sequence goes on from JAQPPZ010003936.1 coordinate 29,444, forward strand.
ACCCTAGCCGTGGTTTGCAACTGGCAAGCAATTTTATAAAATCCCACCATGGGAAGGGCCAAAAAGATAAATTAATGCCTCCCATTGGGTCAGAACTCAATAAAAGCAAATTAATTTGGAAATTTGGTGATAATCAAGCATCGGGATCCAATTAAAAATAAAAAATCTGGCTGAGATTATAAAGTACATTCAACCGAGGTCATCGCTATGACAATCCTTTCATGGAGCGACGCACCTCCCAACCAAATAAATAAACTCAATTCATAAATCAAAATATTAAAAAAAATCAAATAATTTAAAACACCAAATGCGCCTCGTATTCAGTAATTTACCCTATACACTTGGCGGTTGCAGCGACTTGCGATCCATGCAATCCGACAGGATGAGTAAATTACCATAAGGAAATTTGGGGCAAAAATTGTCATCGTTGATCTGATATGCTTCTTTTCAATCCCTAAGAAGGCCTTCGCGATCGGACTGCTCCATGAGAACGAGGCGTTGCATGTCATTTCTTCTATGACCTCTTTTCAGCAAATCATCGATAATTTGATTCAACACAAATCTGATTGGATTTGTATCATTTTGATTCCCTAAGATGGCTATTGTAGCCCGACTGCTCCATGGGATAGAAATGTGCAAATACTATTAACAGTTGGAATCAAAAGCTGAACTAGGCCTAGCCAATGCATTAATTTGCTCAAATCTAAATTTGTTCAGATCATCCATGGTGGTCAAGCGACATCGTCACTTTAATCATTGTCATTACCCTCATCGACTCGTCGCTTGAGGGGGTAGTCATAATATCAAATCATAATCAAAATCAACAGAAGATCCCTGAAATCGTAGATCCCTTGATCTTGTCAAAATTGCATTTGTCCTTGCGAATCATTGTCAACAACTATCATAAGCTTACCCCTTTGCTTGGGGAAAATAGCAAATATGATAATTTGTTTGTAACTCTCATCCTTTCGGTTATATAGGCCTAACTCCTATTGTAGCGCCAAAGCTACTCGAATGTATGATGATGAGTGCAAAATCTTTCAAGTTTAAGCCTCCAAAGAGTTGGAAGCAATGATTCCAGGATGCGCATCCTTTTGCTAGACCTGGGGCATCTAATGTTGATCTGACTAATGATCATCATAGAACCTTTGACATCATTTTAGGAGGTCTATTTTTGCTCAGCGTTGTTCGATCTCACAACGCATCTCAAAAGGGGCATCTATAGACACCTAAAACACGTCATGTCGAGGGCGACTACTCATATGGACATGCTACAAGACCATATGGAAGATCTTGGATAGACTCCAAGATAGAGCAGTGGTTCTAACCACTCAATTTGGGCTCCTTGGCCTAATCGGTCTGAACCGCAGCCCAGACCTATGGTTTATAGCTGAACCATGGTCGAGACCTATGGTTTACAGTCTAGACCATAGTTGTGACCTGTGGTCTTAACTGGAGTTCAGTTGGCCTTCAATCCGAGCCAAATCGGTTGGAATGGCCATTTGATCTAGAAGAAGGTGGTTAATGGATGGAAGATTCTAGAGGCTTCCATTCCAACTATCCTAACCACCTCTTCTTGATCTTGGCTTCTCCAGGAAGCCACCCCTAGTCCTAGGGCATCCTATAAATACCCCCTCCAAATGGGGAGAAGATATAGATGATTTGTATAGCGAAGCACTGATGAATTATCGAGAGAGAGTGAATTGATCAAGCGAGCAGTGAAGCCCTATCGAATTGCATACTGAATTTGTGCATTCGAAGGCCACTTTGCTATTCACCCAAAGATCAATTTGCCATGGAAGTTCTAGGAGCCTAGAAGGACCAAGAAATGCAAATCCGGGCAAACGAAGGCCCATCATAGTGATTCAACCACCAAACCTATTATAAGGACACCGAAGGCGACCCTTGAACATCAATTGGACAAGGAGGTCAAGCCCACTGCCCTTGGAATTGAGGGTAAGCCTATCAGAGTGCTAACCATGACTTTCAGCCATGGTTTATAGTGTAGACCGCTCACCAGAGCTACGGTTTGCAGCAGAGGTATAACCACCTTCCTATTTTCATTTTTGTATGGTTAATTAGATTAGATTAGTTATTTTCATGGTTTAATGGTATTTTAGCAGACTTTTGACCGTAGAATTAGGTTAGTTTAGCTTCTTTATGTTTATGCTTCAATTAGGACTTAAATGGTTTCTTTATGCATGTTTATGCTTCATTTTATACATTTGATCCATGCATAGTGTAGTTGCTACTTTTATTTACGCTATTATATGAATCTTGATTCGATTTGCATAGCTTAGAAGCACTTTTCATGTTTTCTTGATTATGCATGTTTAATGGTGTCATTATGCAATTTACCTAAAAGGGCCTCATCATGAGAGGCTGCCTATATTTTTGACATTCTTGTGTTGTTTCTTGACCGCAGGGAATAGTTTCAAAGGAGAACCAACTATCAAGTTCCTTCCCCATCGCGAAGAAGAGGGCACCTCCACCCTAGAGCAGTTCGTGTCATCCTGAAAGGCATTTGGAAATCACACCTACCCTTAAGAGGGAAACAATTATGCACTCCTATTGTAATATTGTATCAAAATGATTATCCCTAAGAGGGATGTACTTGTAATTTGATTTTGACTTCGAATACAATGGAATAAAGCATTTTTCTTCTTGATTCATTTGTTGTCAATTTCTTGTTCTTGTATGCATGTTATACTTTTTATCATTTATTGCAATAGGATACACCATATTGAACCCATATTTGATAGTAAAAAATAACTATTTGAAAGCTTTAACCCATCTTTGATAGTAAAAATTTATTAATATTGTTTTAGTTAAAATAAATAATTTTTATAGAATGTGAGGTTGGTATGTTTAAATAAATCCTCTTAAAGGTAATATGAAATATAAAATGTTTAAGTTTTGTTATTGATATTGGACATAAGTTTTGATGATAATTAATTATTGGTGTAGCTTTGACATTAGTTAAAGAGGTAGGAGTATTTTCCCAAACCACTATTCCATACCCAAAAACTAGTGAAACTCGTAATCTCTTAAACCATAAGAGAAATTCTATGATAGAAAGGTTTCAAGATTGTAGGAAGGACAATCTTGTTTTGCAACTCAATATTGTGGGCTAGACAATCTTGTTTTCAAGTATTTATGGTACTTGTAGGAGGACAAATACCATACTTAGGATTAATCGTATTTTGATAGGTAGGTTCAGAACAAGAGGTAACGTGGAGATGATATGGGCATCACTCCTAGGTTAAATATCGATAGTACGAAGTGGTGAATATTGTACTTGAATTGCTAGGTGAATACTGTCAACATAATGGTATGGGACATTATGTTGTTAAACAATACAAGACATTAGGTAGTTACTAAGGTATTGGTAAACCCTAGATGAACTCCAGGGAAGATGGTTGTTCGTCTAGCTCGAGCATGCATACGCTAATTCTTACATGACCTGAAGTCATGATAAGATATGGGAAAAATATACATCCAACCTCTAGGTGAAATGGGCCCTAGAGGAGAAACCCTTGTCTGAACTTGAAATCTTGGGAATGAGAGTAAAGTTTAATTAAGGCAACAACAAAAAGATTTGGCCAATATCAATCTCATAAGTTATTTTGATTGTAGCGAAATGGACACTCATGAAGAAGTTAACATGCCTCATACTAGAAAAACTTTAATATTGAATGATTTTTTTCCCATGTTGAGGTTTTCATTATAGGACAACCAAGTGGGTAGGACTTGGGTTGTTACAATTGTAGAGTATAAATTTAAGAAAAATATAACTAGATTGAATCTTTATATTTTATTGGTAGAAGTTGTTTGAATTTTAGAACAAATCTATTTCCTTTACTATTTTGAATTTTTTGGCACTAGTGCAACATAGATGAGAGAACAATATGCATGGTTTCTCAATCAAAGAAGAAGATGCTAAATTTTTTATTCATCCCAAAATTCTATAAAAGTCTTGGGTAGGCTTCAATACATAGGAAATACCTTCAAGCGACTAGACAAAGATGTAAGAATGATCCAACAACCTTTATGCTACTTCATGTTGAGTGGAAATTTTGCCCAATTGTAAAATCACCATCAAAATTTTGATTAGAAAACCCTCTCTTGCAAAGTAAAAGAGATTTCTCCAAAGTTCCTTTTACTTAATGTGTGCTTGTATGCTTGTAAAAATGTGTCAAATAAATGCTATAAATACCTTAGTGATTTGTAAATAAATGTTAACAAGGGGCATGTGTTGGTATTATTTTATTGCTATGTTAGTGATTATTCTTGAAACTTAAACAAAAAATATGATTGACCCTCATATGACCATGATTTAAAGCCTTAGTTAATTTTATCTTGAAGTATTTTAGGTAGATTTTATCTTCTTTTGTTAAGCATATTTTAACCGAGTTTTATCTTCTTTAAACGTTGCTTTGAGCATGAAACCAAAATATTAAAATCTATCTCTAAGTATGAATCTTAAATGATGATTGGATTCATTTGTGCATGAAATAAAACAATGAAATGACTAGCTTTAAAATGTAGAAGCCTTTGAAATGCTACATAAATTACCCCTCTTTAATGAAATTATAATTTTCATAAAGAGACACTAATTTATTGCTTTAAATACAATGGCCTTTGGAATACCATATAAATTAACCCCTTTAATAAAATTGTAATTTTCATAAATGGAAGTTAATTTATTGAAATGTAAAGCTTGAATTGTGAAATCATGCCTCCAAAATGTGAAATGATGCAAAGTTTGAAATTACAATTTTCCTTTAAAAACAACAACTTTGAATAATTTTGAATTGGCTTCAAAATGAAATCAAAACTGCGTAAAATGAAACATTAAAGCTCATTCTTGAGATCCGTGCATCTATTTTTGGAGTTTTAAATTTTTTTATATTTTTATTTTATTTGCTAAAGTTTAAAAAAAAAAACTACAAAAGGGTAAGGTTAGAAAAATAAAAATGAAATCTGGAAAATGGACCAGAATGCTGAAAATGTTAACAGAAAAAAGTATCACTAGTTTAATGCTACCCCATCTTGCAAAACTAGAGATGTGAGAGATTATGAATGTAACCTAATTTATCTAAAACTGCATTTGCACATTCCAGAATAAACTAGGTGCAAGCTTCTAAGGAAAAAAAGAGTTTCATGTTTTAAACATTCAATAGTGCAACCATAAAAATGCATTGAACACCATCTATAAGCCTAAAACATGAAAGGGAAAAATAAGCAGTTAACACAAACATGCAAAAAAATTCTCCTCCGATTTTAGCTATAAGGTGCAAGTTTCTGAAACATTTTGTATTAAAACATAAAAAATACAGTCCCCTATTACAGCATATTTCTAGCATCCTCAAATTTCTAAAAAAAATGTCCAACCCTGTTTCTACCCTTCCATGAGATATTTAACATTGCAGAAACCTTTTGTTTCCTTTGTTTTCATTTTGTTTCCCAATCGTTTGATTCACCTTCTTTATTTTACCCTGTGACATCTAACTATATTCATAACGCTTTCCAATAGAATTTCATTACTTTCGTTTATTTTTTATCCCTTTGTCTTCTTTTTCTTCATAAAATAATTCTAATAAATTTCTATTTCCAATTTTGACTAAGCCATGCCTATGTCTTTTGCCAACTAGCGGTAACTTTATATTGTTTTGGTCAACACACCTTTTATGACCCCAATGATTAATTATTTTTTTTTATGGTCGTGACTAATTTGACCTATGTATGTGGGGACACCATGCGTAAGTTACAGGTATGACATACAAATCCTACAATCCTACACCGATGAAAAGGCTAGCAAGATACGTATGATAGTGCGTTTACTATTTTTGATTGCATTCACATGGAGGTCATGGGATATACCCATTGATTATGATAGACTGCTACCAATCTATCAGCCCACTATATGCGGCACATTATCCTTAGGTTTTGGATAAGAATAAACCTGACATATAGAGTAACACTACCATGGAGAAATTCCTATCGATTTCATTTATTTTTGCATGTAATTACCAAATCTATCACTACCAAGGCCAGATAATAACTATATCACCTATTTGCTCTATTGCCTTCGCATGGAACCTATTGAGACCCCTTTGTATCCACTATATCACCTGTTTACTCTGCTGCCTTCGTAGGACATGTTATAACTCGTAGCCTTTTGGAGATGGTTGCCACCATTATGACCAGAATCTATCACTATCGATGTTCATCAGGTCTTCATGCCATTGTATAAGTCACAACCACCTGGAATCATCAATATGCGTGGGATAATACACATCACCCCGTCATTATTATGTTCAACTTGCCACATTCGTGGGTTTGAATATCCAAGTCAGCATCACCCCATAATGCACGTCTGGGAGTCCCTATTAGTGGTATGTGAAATATTCATCTCAAACACCGTGCTGAAACCTAATAGGCTAGGGATACCACATCATCTCATTCATATTGGATAACATTTTTTTGCTATCTCCATTTTATTATTGTTTCCTCCTGGTCGACCATTTGCATCAGGTCTAACTTCGTCCACTTCATGTCCATATCGATCTACGACCACTGTTGAGTCCATGTTCGAAGTGTGCCATATCGATGATCATCATGCTTCCAATGATCCATTGCTCCATTGATTTAAATAATCCATGACATCCATCTCATACATTGTCACTCCACGTGTTCATTTCGAGTGGTATCTAGGCTCACCATATCTTGGTCTAGAAGTTTGCCTTGCACTAAGGTGACCAAGTTTGTATCTATGTCCACCTCGCCAGTACCTAAGTCCACATGATCTATTCTGAGTATGCCATGTTAGGTGTCATCACCCTAAAAATTAGGCTCGGGTTGTCCCTATGTGCGCCGAGCTAGCCACCTCCTTAAACCTACATAAATAACCAACACATATAAATTAAAACCGATCACAACACTAGATTTTCATTAAACTTTTATTGACATGATGATAGCATGAGTATAGGCATTGAAACCCTCATTTGATTTATTTATAAACTATATATATATATATATATATATATATATATATATATATATATATTTAATTTTAATTATATATATATATTATTTTACTTTGTTATTTTTTTATTTTATTTTAAAATGGGAAATAATCAGGTCCGAGGTATAGACCAATTGGTTCGACCAAACCTCATAAGGGGGGCGAAGGTCCAAGGTTTAAATCTTGGGCCTCGTCGAACTGAATGCTTGTCCCTTTCCTGGTGCTTTCAATGACATAAAATATTTAAAATTATTGTGGCATGGTGGTTATAGGGGTGGACTGTGCGAAGATCTATGTGGCAGCTTTCGGGATGAACAACACAAAATATTGTGGTGGCCATAAAAGTCGGACAACCTTCCCGAATTCATAGCAGCTATCGATTCCACCATGCAAATTAAAAAAAAATGAGAAATAATCAACTTTACAAACCTTAAACTATTAAAATTTAATGATAAAAAATAAATATTAAAACTAGCATTCAAAACTAAAAAACAAGGAATTACCCCTATTACTCTAACCCAAATACTAGATGCTAAAAATTAAATGATAGAGACACTAACCCAAAACAAACATTGGACACTACCTTACAAGCCCATGGGTCAAAACCTATGAAAATTATCCAAATTAGCACTCAAAGAATACGAAAATCCTCCAAAAATCAAAATTTAAATGTGGGTCCCCAAATTTGGGGCTAGTTGTCCAATGACCATAACACTTCAAAAGGAGAGGATTATTTGACTGATTACATTATTAAAAATGTTGTATAGGGATAACTATGTATATTTGGATAAATTATTAGTATTTTTGGATTCTTTACAAAATTTTAGGGTGACTCTCATTCAACATTTTATACAAATATCATTAGGTACTTTTTGTGTCAACAAAAATTCCTTTTCCCTCAAAAATTATAGTTCTTGAATTTAAAAATATTATATTCTAAGAAATACTTCCTCATATGTTGATAATATTATAGCGACACAAAGGTTTTGGTGTCTTAAACATGATATTGATAGATTGAGGACAACAAAGGCAATTGAATGTCTCATTATATATGTTAACACAATAATATTTTTCAATTGACATTTGACTAAGTGATGGCAATGTCTCAAGTTTGAGACTAGATATCCTATGCATGATATTTTGTTATTGATATTTGACCTATTTATCGTGAAGGATTTAAATTTGATGCTAAATTTCTGGTGCATGAAATTTTTGTTACTTTCTACTTCTCTATACATAAACCTCAAAAATTATTGGCTACGACACTATTTCCAAAAATAATGGTGATGAAGGTTGAGTGGCCATAGTTAGGACTAAGGAGGCTCTTAAATAGACATTGGTCATGGGTTCAATCTATAGTGAATGCATATTACTTCACAAGGTAAGGAGGAGGACGTGTCAAGTGATAGAGGGTCTAAAAATCATATAAAGTTTTTAGAAAGATATGTTGATAGCTCAAGACTCAACACCTCTTGAGATCTATTTACTTTTATTTAAGTGGGTCTCTCTACTCTTAGAAATAAATCTTATCTAAATATAGATTAGCTAAAAGCATATGATAAAGTAAGCATAATGGATGGAATGTGAAGAACGAAGACTTGGCTGCGAGGGATCCCAGGTTCTAATACTCATAAATATTTGTGTTAGGGGTATCTTGCATTGTATGTGTAAATAGATAGCTAGTAGTTCTTATGTTTTGAGTAAAAGTCGACTCTCATCTAACTATGAAGGACTGCTCAAATTTTGAAAACCTTCCTTTTGATATTAATAATTCTCATAATTTCATGAATACCATGTGGTGTGTGAAGATTATAGAAGGTAAAGATATTGAGTTTAAAATCCACTATAAAAATGGTTTTATTTTATTTCAATGATAAACTTAAAATTACATTGGCATGCCCGAGAAGAGACAATATTTATGATATAATTGATATTGTATTATTGAGAAGAGACAAGTCCTCAAGATACAACCATGTTATGGAGCAATGACAAGAAGCCATGCTAGAGTGGCATTGACATTAATTATACAATATTTTAGGTGGTGAGGGTATATGTGTTGCCCATCCTAGTGTTGTTTCTTTCAAATACAAGGAGGGTTGATCTAAGTATTAGCTACTTTAGGGGTCCAACATCCACCATGAGGCTTTCCAGAATGTTGCACATAAGATGGTTTTTAGTTTGAGTTATTTTCCCTCGCTCAATTAAATGTGAATGGATGTTTAGGTCTCATTATTTTTACAACGCATGCCCTAACACAAGTGCAATAATATGGCTTGTTGAAGATATTGATGATGACTAAAATAATATGGATGGGTGTAGATGCCTCTCTCTCAATTGTGTGTTTTATGATATTCTTATCATAAATATTCAAATCCTATTAACTCTAATATATCACATCTCCAAAATCCTTGCAAAGTGTAATAAGGTCATATATTTCCTTTTGAGAGAATTTTTTTCCAACCTTAATTATTTTTCCTTGTTCGATTTGAACCTCCTTAAATTTACTCTTTATCATGTATTTTTTGGCTTTTTTAGTTGATCGTTGTTATCAAAAAGGCTCTATAAAGTGATTAGACCTTTTGGAATATGATTATTTTCTAGATGAATGATGTCCTCCCTATCAACATGAATTTGTATTTCTTATTCTTGATTTACAATAGATATAGCCTCTTGAGTAAGAAATGTTATTATTTGTTTATCATTATCAAATAACTAAACAAAAGTTATCCTTGTCAAAGACTACTGGCTTGAAAACCATTTTGATCCCCTTTTCTGCTTCCCTATCTCTGGAAATAGGTTTGAAATCTACTCCACTTAAAGCTAGCTCATCTACTAATGCATTTTCATTTTAGGGATGACTTTTATATTAATAGCATCAAAGATTTCTAATAGAATCCAAACTCTATTTTGGTAAGCTTTAAGGTAATGATGCTTACTATTGCATTTCTCAATAACTGGGATAACTATCAATTTAGAGTCACCATAGATTATGAAATATTTTATTCCCACTTTCTATGCTATCATCAAACCTAATCATAATTAACTATCTAACATTATTTGAATAGCTCCAAGCCAACCTGTATGAGAATTTTTTAATTTCTTCAAAAGAGGATTGGAGGACCACTCCTCCAACTCCATTTTTGCATTTAGCCCCATCAAATAATAGCTTTTACATTTCTATTTTTTGGAGCATCTAATTTATGATGGTCAAAAGTTGAAGATTGTTTGAATTCATCATGTTTTAATTTCCTTGTCATATTTTAATTATTTCATTAAAATTGCTTTGAGAAAACTCATCTTCTATCTGTAATTCTTCTATTAATCCTTCAAGGAATTTTTGACCATATTCTAGCATATTGGTGCTATCTTCTTGAATATTTTCTATGTGATAGAGACTTGGATTTTCAACATAGATCCTAACCTTCCTTCCCTTGCAAGTAATTACCATGTGTGTGTAGTCCAAGGATTGGTACCCTTTGATCTTGGCTATGAATTCCTTTGATAAGCATAGCCCAAAGAGAGGAGGTAGATTAACCACTATCACTTATTGAATTATATTTACTTCTAGGATCATATGCAACATCATGGGTATGTCTTTGACTACTCCCACTATTTGGATTGGAGTTCCATCCAACCTAAGCATGTCAAAAGTGGTCCATGTGCATTCCATACCCATGGCATCACAAATAGCCTTTGGCATGATTTTTGTTGCTATTTCAAAGTCCACCATACAACTATGCATGATCCATATCTCCATGCATAGGGATATGTAAAATGAGGGAGGCTTATTCTTTGCTATTTCACATTCTTGAATATTTTTGAAATGAGAGATGATAGTGAAGGGATCAAGACAACTCAGTCATAAAGTATATGAAATGCATTGCAAGAAAACATGCTTATCAAATTTAAATGCAATCATGCATCACACATTTGCCAAATGTATATCACATACAAAGAAATCACCAATCATGAATAAATAATTCATCCATCTTTAATATTTTCATAAATAAGGATTAATTCTTAATCCCAACCATCATTTGTTTGGTTTATCACCAAACATAGGGAAGAATCCCATACCTCTTCCCAAATAATTGACACTCATCCATCATTCCAAGACTAGAGTATGTTCATTCTTATCGGTTAATTCCATTAAATAAGATGAATGTAAAACATAATTTCACTTGTTCTGACAATCAAATTAATATAAAATCTCTTTTCAAACATATCCAATAATATTTGGTTTCTATATTACACAACCCATTAAAATCCATTGTCCTAATTAATTAAATTTAATATGCAAAAGTCTTGTATTCAACATAAATAATATCCTATGTGGAATAATCCTATGACATCATAACATAAAGGAGCTTCTATTTAAATTCAAACTTCACATATACATTTCTACATTAACATAGGAAATCACATAATCACAAATCTAATTGATTTCAATATGATTTCCTAATCATTCCAAACATAAACAAAATTGCTTTAATTCTAAAGCCAGTAAAATTTCAATAGAACAAAATCAATATTTACAAATCTACTTAATTTCAATTTGATTTTTTAATAATTCCAAAAATAAAGGAAACTGCTTTAATTCTATATGATTCCTTTGAAACCCAATTACTACAAAATAAAGACTGTATCTGGTAAATTTCTATATCATTTTATGATAAAATATACACTCTCAACCTCCATAAAGTAAATAAATTCTAATATACTTTGATATTTATCACAAAAAGGTTAAGCCTTTCAATACAATAGACATTATTCAATTCCATTTGAATCACAAATTTAATATCTCTATTATCTTATAAAGGCATTGAGAGACCGAAACCTATGGTTTCTTTGTTACGTCCAATATAATACTTCGCCCTCAAAGTTACTCTAAGTTCAGCTATAGAAGATTTTAAACCATAGAAAGAGGTAGGTATTAGCTTTCGTCACTAAACAATAACATCTTGGCTTCCCCCGACTCAAGTAGGATAGGTTGGCTATGGGAATTAATAGGAAACCCATTCCTCTCTACAAACCCTTCTATTTGACCATATACCAACATTAAATACAGTTCCTTACGATGGAGAAAACGCTCTACTCTAATCGATGGTGAAAATAATATTGGACAACTTGACTATGCACTAAAGAAGACATCTTCCATATTTAGGTTCAAACATTCCATAGTGACAAAAAGACCTTAGAAACATAGGGTATTAGTTGGTTTTGAATGAAATTCCAACAGAGGTCTCAACATTCCATTACATGAAAATTAGCACAATTGATTGAATTTATACGATTCAAGCATAATAAAGGTTTGTTTTATAAGGATGATCAATGAGCCAAAAGTTCTATCGACGCCATGCCATTAGAGCATATGCGATATATGAGAAATGATTTGCATAGACCACCATATCTTCTAACAACCATGCTCACACAGAGGAATCTGATGCATGGTCATGCGCAAGGCTAAGGTTTGATTTAAAATAAAACATCACTCTTGAAAAATCGAATGAGAAGTGCTATAACAAGGTCTATTTTTTTTCAAATTTCTTTCTACAGATCAACCCAAATATTCAGTCAACCCTGAGAATGAGCTACTCCTACTATTAGTTATCTTTCATAACTTTCCATGACCATTCGCAATGACGGTCACTACCTACGTCACTATTAGAGCTATGAGTCGTAGTGAGGCATGCAAGACATAATAGATTGGCTAGTGAATGGTTAAAATTTCTAATTTAAAACATTCTATTGACAATCAAGGCCAACATGGATTCTATGAGCTTGGATAAATGGATTTAAAGCAATGGGATATTATTACATCTATACCAGGGTTCCAATACTCAATGATATAATACATAATACCCTCCTTTGGATAGCATTGACAGTATTAACAATAATATTTGAACACCCAAATTAAAATAGAAAGCAATGGGATTACAAACAACTCTCCAAATATTAACATGAATCATCATTCAGGGTAATAGAGTAAAGAGGAGAAAACAATTTAATCATACGTAAAGGAAGAGGAAACTTCCACACCTAGCTTTCGCAAATCCAAAACTAAGTTTTTCTTAAATGTTCTCCTTCCCTCCACCCCTTCTAGCCTCTTCTCTTGCATAACATAAGCTAGCCTTTATTTCACAACTTCTATGGAAATTTATAGCTCTCTTTCCTCTTAGACAAGAAAGATGTTTCTAAGTATATATTTTATTTATTATTATTATTATTATTTTTGCTTTCTTTCTTTCAAAAAAGATGCTTCTAAATATATTTATTTTTTTATCTTCTTTTTTCTTATCCCATGAGCAGGATGCTTTTAATATATATTATTTTAATGGAAAGGGAATCCATAGAGATAAGAAAATAATATTATCCACCATTTCAACCTTCCCAAACTAGCCATGTGCAGGAAAGCTTGATTATTTAATTCTTCAAGGTAGTTTTTTTTCCATGTTTTAATCCAATCAAAATTGAGCAAGTTCATAAAAACACAAACTACCTAATTTCCTTCTAAAATAGGATCAACTAGATCAACTAAGCATGTTCAAAATAAATCTTTTACTTTAAAAATTTCTCAAATTAAGATTTCACTAAATTATCATAAATTGCATGATGTATATATAATATATTTTTTAAATAATCTGAAAAAATACAAAATATTATTTAATGTGCATTTTCAAATAAAATTCAATTAACCAAACTCATGCAAATCAATCATGAAATCAAATACAAATGGCATACAAGCACTTGATGCATGTGCCCAGTATCCCCCATCATCGTTTTCCCTTTGATTGTGTGGGACTTTTAATGTAATACTCAAGTAACACCGCCATCAGGGAGGTAACTAGTGATGATAGGAATTTGAGCTTTACCTGCTGAGTTGTCATAGTCATCATTTCCCTTATCATATCTTGGTGGTCAATCTTCCACCTACGAGAATAAATGTTCCTACAATCAAGCAATGCAACATCATTTTCTTTTGAAAAATACAATGCAAATATATTAAGCATTAAAACAAACTATCACTACACAAATAACATCTTAAAAATAGTCCTCCAAGGTGGGATGTGAGTAAGAAGAGAAAAGGAATCCCTTACATTATTGAATTTTATGATAATTTCAACAAGTTTTGCCCATGTGGTATTACTACCTTCCTATGATAAACGATACCAAGCTAATACTTACCTATGAAAGGCAAGGCTAGTAACTGTTAGAGTTAAAGTGCACTATGCCTATGTTTTAACACTTGTCAGTTTATCATATAGGCCTTCTGCCTATATATTGTAACCATTTTTATCAATAAAATAATCCCATCAGTTTCAGTCCCAACATTTGGTATCAGAGCGGGCTTTCCCTGCCCTGTGAAACCTCTTGAGGGGGGATTTCCCTCATGGAAATCCTCCCTCCCCACAATTTTTTTTTTCCCCCTATTTTTTTTATTTTTTATTGAGGGAGTATGCTCTCCATCATTTGATGGATTAGAAACCAGATGGTAAAAAATTTAATTTGGGAAATATTTTCAGAATTTTTATTTTTAGTTTTTTAGATCTGTAGAATGGTAAATTAGCCCCCTTGCTTGATTCTTCAGACGATGATGCAATGGTATTAGATGTGGTGCCGCCTCCTTTCCAGATTCAGGAGAAACATATTGTTTACTAGAAACAATCCTTTTCATACCGCTTGGAGAATGCTGAAAATTTTGTTCAGTTACCATTTGCATTTTGGAAATGGAAGACTTTTGTAATTGTCCCATGACTTCTAAGGTTCTTCACCTCATTTCCAAGCTTCTCAAAATATTCTACTTCCTTCCCTATTGTTTTGGTTAGCTCTGTAATTTCTAATGCAAGCTCACCCATTTCTTGAAGAGAGTCCTTCTTCTCAGAAGCAACAGGTTCTTTCTGCACTTCTTTTACTATCTTCACATAATCATCAGGCCTCTGCACAGTCGAAACTTCTGCAGAAGCCACCAGCTATTGAGTCCATCTAATATTTGCCCTTGTTCTTCCATGCAAAGCATCTGGCTTCCTCTGCAGTGCATTCAAATTTGGTTTTTTGTGCCTCCTTTGCGGTTTTATTTGTGGGGATGGCGACGGTGGCGCCATGATTGAATATGAGATCTGTTGTTCTGGCATTGGCAGAATTCTTTTCATCGTCCGGCCTCGAATCAAACAGTTTTTTTTTAGGGAAAGTGCCTGCTGTAATGAAGGAGATGACCTTGATTTTCCAGATCCATGGACGTGGTGCTTGGCCTTACGAATGAAGATGAAGGGGGACTGACAGTCCGTTATTTTTTACAGCCACTACTGCATTCCCTATTGCCATGGAGTGCGCTTGAATTTTTTGATGAAGGGGGACTGACAGTCCATTATTTTTTTTACAGCCACTACTGCATTCCCTATTGTCATGGAGTGCGCTTGAATGATGTAATCAATTCGGCAACACAGGATGTTGTCTCAAGAGTGCCATTGACCACTTCTGAAGAATTTCAATCTGTAGTAAATATCACTGAGGAGGAGGAAATAAAGCCACCCAAGGAAAATAAGCCTCCTCTGACAGGAACAGAGAATGTGGAATTGCAGGGATTCGAAATCCAGGCCCCTGTATCCATTGAAGTTATCTGTAAATCGCATTCAGACTACATTTCAAGGATTTTTTGGCAAGGAGATCGCTACGAGCACTCAAAGGACTGGTGGGGCTTCAGGCATTGTTTAGAGGTCGTCAGGTAAGGAAACAAGCGACGGTTACATTGAGGTGTATGCAAGCCATGGTTAGGGTTCTGGCCCGTGTAAGAGCTCGCCGTGTTTGGATGTCCATGGAAGGTCAGGTGGTGTAGAAGATTGTTGATGCTGGGCATTGGAGGAGTAACTCTAGATCATATGTGCCTGCAAATAATGCAAAACTTGAGCTCGATAGAAATAGCTGGGGCTGGAGTTGGTTGGAGCGCTGGATGGCTGCCAAACCATGGAGAACCGATTAATGGAGGAACATCTGATGTTTGCAAAATGAAGCTCTGTTGTATTCTGCTATGGGTCTGTGTTGTGGTACATATAAATGATTGAACAGAAGTTCGATTTTCCTGCAGAGACTAAGATCTCCATTTTTTTTTATGAACTATAGAGGATCCTTTGTCAGAGCAAAGTTAATGTTGAGTACAGAAATGCCCGCTTAAGAATTAAATTGTTTGCTGGTTTGTGGATTTGAGAAACCAAATATTAGTCTACTTTGACAGTCACTCGAATGCAAGATTTCCTGGCGGATGCGGGTGTTAGCGCTAGTATTTTTCAACGAGGAAGTGCGGCTTATGTTGTTGTCTCTGTGCGGCTTATGTGCGAGTGTGGAATTCTATTTTTTCAAATTATGGAGATGCCACCGTCGGCAATTTATCCGGTAGACTGGAGAGACGCCAAGCTGGCCCAGTTGGAAAATGAGACGATTTATCTGTAGTGGATTTCTTTTTATCTTACTGGCATTTTAACTGGTGACTTCGCTGGCCCCAAAGGAGTGAGGCCTGCCACGACATGCTTGGGCAGCTGGCTGACCATGTGGAGGATCTCCATCTTGAGATGTTGCAGGTCCTTGGAGGGCATGCACGCAACTAAGGGAGAGTAGAATGATAGCCTGTTACAGCAACGAAAGAGCAGGGAGTGTTGGTGAAGTGGTGCGCGCTCGATGACAAGTGGCTAATTTGTCAAGTGATTACCCCAGTGCTATCGACCATGACATTGAAGAAACTGTAGTAGATCGTGGCACGGCCGGCCGAAGGTAAATTGGATGCATGCTTGCCGACTCCTCACCAATGCCACGAGATCATGGTTATTATTTATTTTGTCATTTCATGAGCAAAATATAAATTTCAAATTTTTTGAAGTGATAATTTTTAATATATTGGAGGGGACATTTTATTAAATTCATGTATGGGGCATTGGGAAATTATGGGTGAGGCTATTTTTTAGCCTTTATTTTATTGAAGTGGAGGATCCACTTTCTATGAAGAATGTCCATTTGTTCTCTAGGGGTATTTTTTTTTAGGGGTACTCAAGATCTTTTATTCTGCCACAGTGCGATGCCAGGAATATGATATTCCTGAGGTTTATTTTGCTACATTAGATAGGCATGATGGTTTTTCCATAAGATGAAGGCCCCTTTGATGGTGGAATATAGGGGTATTTATAGTCGTTGAAAATGTTTTTCTGCGACGAACACAATGGTGGTGTCATATTGTAATTTTGAGGCTGTTTCAAATGAGCTTTTTTGCCTCAAATTTTTTCTACCTTGGAGTGCACTCTCGGTTGTACCCGACACTCCCAAGGCACTTGTTTGTGATCCTTGTACCTAGTGACATTTTCTATACACTTGGCAAATGCAGCAGCTGGTTACCCATGCATTTCGATAGGATGACATGGTCACCATAAGGACACTTATTCTAGGGACTACAGACATAGACACCCTAGACTTTATCCGAGGTTTTTTCCGGATCTACTTCTGAAGACTACAGACGAAGACACTTCAAAAGATTCTCTTCTATTATTCTTTCTTCTTCTCCTCCATATTTGGCTTCTATGGCTCATTTTGTTGTATTGAGGGCATTTTTCGGTAGAGACCGACACTCTTATATGGCTCATTTTTCCTTTGTATTAAGGTGCATTTCGGCAGAGACCGACACCTTCTAGATTGAGTTCACCATGAGGAGAGATTTGATATTCATGGTTAATCTAGTCAGTGACCTATGAAAGGCAACATCCTCTGAGGATGACCTACAGAGGCAACAGACCCAGAAGTGGCTGACCTTGAGGCACCCATGATGACCCTGAGGCACTTAGATGGCTGACCCAGTGGTAACAGACCCATGGAAGTGGCTGACCCTGAGGCAACAGACCGAGATGTATACATAGTGAATATAGCATTATTCATAGTTGGAGAGCCAAGAGCACAGAGCACGAGCCTAGACCAAATCAGCAATAAGAGAGGATGATAGGTTGTTTTCAAGAAGTCAACATTAAGGGGGAATGTTACCTAATGTTGACTTGTTTTGTTTCTTCTTTAGTTAGGATAGTGCACTTTAAGGGGGAATGTTAGAGTTAAAGTGCACTATGCCTCTATTTTGACACTTGTCAGTTTATCATATAGGCCTTCTGCCTATATATTGTAACCATTTTTATCAATAAAATAATCCCATCAATTTCAGTCCCAACAGTAACCTCAGAATTATACCCTCATGCATAATATTTTGCATAATGGCTAGGGTAGCTATATCTTGATAGTGCTCATATGTGGTTTACTTACTACCATAAAATGAAGACAAAGCTTTAATTATGGCTTATGGGATATCATGGAGGCCTTGAATACTTATGGGTCTAACACTATTCTAGCTAGAAAAAATTGACTGGCCATGGTTTTAGGTGACACTGGAGGTATGGCTTGCAGAGGACTTGGACTTTGAATAGAGAAAACATAGACAAGAGAAAGTGACTTAACTTTTATATATGTCTAGAAACTTGATCGCTTGCCAAACTGCATTGGTTCTTTCAGCTTCTTGCATTTTGATCTTTTGATCATAAGATTCTAGAGACATGTCCTTCTAGTGTATTTGCCTACTCTCTAGTTCTTGAATATGGAGTTTCAGGTGAAGGAATACTCATTCGTTTGAGAGATCAATATATTCAGCCTAATATTGACCATCCAATGATGCAAGCATACCAAAAAGGATGATCAATCTCCTCAAATCACCTAATTTAGGTATGACTACTTGATCTCTAAAGCATAAAAGTCCATATTTCATGCTATATTCTTGGTTTTCATTCAAGTTTTGTTCTATCTTAATTTGAATTTCACTACATTCAGGATCCTTACACTGCATATTTTTGACTTGCCCCATTAAATCTACATGATTTCAAGTCAATGTAGTTATGTGATTCCTCCTATTTAAGGTATCAACGACTTTATTTTATTTTCCTTTGATATACTCAATACCAAAATCATATTATGCTAAGAACTCTATCCACCTTATTTGTCTAGCATTTAGTAATGGTTGAGTGAAGATATATTTCAGACTCTGGTGATTGGTTCTTAACTCAAATGGTCTACCAATCAGATAATATTGCCAAATTTTCAAGGCATGCACAACTGTAGCGAGTTCTAAATCATGAGTAGCATAGTTAACTTTATTATTTTTGAGTTTCCTAGACTCATATGCTACTACAAATCTATTTTGGGATAGAACTTCTCCTAACCCTTCCAAAGAGGTATCGGTGCAAACTGAAAAATTTCCTATTGGATCTAGAATATTTAGAATAGGCGCTTAGGTTAGTTTCTATTTAAGCAAATTAAATGCCTCTTCACACTTTTTTGTCAATTTAAACTCCTTCCCTTCCTTCTGAAGGTTGGTTATTAAATAAGCAATCTTAGAGTAGTCCTTAACAAACCTTCTATCCTAACAAACCCATGAATCTTCTTACTTCTATCATATTTGTTGGGGGTGGCCAACTCAAAATGACTTCTATTTTTTTTGGATCAGCAACGATCCCATCCGCTGATATAATATGCCCCAAATAATGCACTTGTGGAACATAGAATTCACATTTAGACAAATTCTCGTAAATTTGGTTCTTCCTTAAAATTTCTAGCACTATCCTCAAGTGCTTATCATGTTCCTCTCTATTACGATAATAAATCAAAATGTCATCCAATAATATCAATACAAATCGATCCAACTGCTTCCTAAACACACTATTCATCAAATTCATGAAATTTGTTGGTGCATTAGTCAATCCAAATGGTAGGACTATAAATTCATAGTGCCCATATCTAGTCTTGAATGCGGTTTTATGTGTATCTTCTTCTCAGATTCTCAGTTGATGATATCCGAATTTTACTCCAATATTTGCAAAAATGGTGGCATCTTTTAACTGATTAAATAAATCTTCTATCCTTGGCAAAGTATATCTGTTATTTATGATTGCCTTGTTTAGCATTCTATAATCTATGCATAACCTTAAAGAACCATCTTTATTTTTTCACAAATAAAATAGGTGCTCCCCAAGGTGATACACTTGGTTGTATCAACCCTTTTTCTAGAAACTCTTGAAGTTGCACTTTCAATTCCTACATCTCGATGGGGTTTATTCTATAAGGAGCTCTATGGATAGGATCAGTTCTTGGCATCAATTCTATGGTGAAACCAAATTCACATTTAGGCAGAAATCTAGGTATATCATCAATAAAAACATCATGATATTCCTGCAATAGTGGAAATTTTCCAATAATTTCTTCCTTTGTAATTTCCTCTTTTTCCTTGAGTTTAACTACATAAACCATTCCTCCTTTTCTAATAGTTTTCTTTAGTTGTATCACTAAAATTATCATTGGTTGAAATTCTCTTGGTTCACTATACATCCTTTGTATTTCTTTATCTTCGTTGGTAAACTCAATCTATCTCTCCGAAAAATTTACCAAGGCTTCATGAGTCTTCAACCAGTCTATTCCTAAGATGATGTCAAAAGCATGTAGGGGTTCTACATACAAATTCCACCTAGTAAAGCCATTGGATAGGGTAATTTGAGTTGAGGAAAATTATTGATTAACATGATATGTTTACCCTGATTCATACTCAACCTTCCATCCTTGTGCCAAAGATCCTGGCTTTTCTAGTATATCCCTTACTAGATTACTAGAAATAAAATTATCGGTATCCCCACTATCAATTAAAATGCTAACTTCTTTATCAAAAAATTTACCATTTAGTAGCAGATGTGTAGCTTGTCCATCCAAGTTTTGTGTTGTTGTTGTTGCATAGATCTTGTGATTTGGCATGTCAAAGCTAGTGCTTGCACGTTGTGGGTAGTTAATGGCAAAATGTGGACCTCCACACTTGAAGCACTTTATCCTTGGGTTTGAATCTCCTTCTTGAACCTGTTTTTCTATATCTACTACTTGTAACAGAATTGGTTGCTTAGGAGCCTAGAAATCCCTATTTTTGTTTTTGGAGTAGTTCTTATTCTTGTGGCAAAATTCTTTCTTGAAGTTCTTCCTACCACCATTGTTGTGCTTCTCAAATTTTGGATTTCCTTTGTTTTTTTTTTTTTTTCCATTATCCCACTTTCTATTTTTATGAAACTTACGTCCTTTGTTTGACCATTTTGTGGAACTATTGTGAGTTTCATTAGTAGTTTGAGTAGAATATGTTCTTCTAGCTATATCATAAGTTTCTTGCATAGTGTTGTGAACATGAATTCTTATCTTATCTCTGAGCCAAGGCTTCATTCCTAGGACAAATTTATGTATTTTAATTTCATTATTTTGGTTATAGGATGACACATATTTAAGGAGTCTCACAAACTGTTCATAGTATTCCTCCACAGATCTTGATCCTTGTTGAAATGTGAATAATTCCTTAAATTTATTCAAATAAAATTGCTTTGTAAGGAATCTATCCTTAAAATATTCCACAAAAACTTCCCACTTCAACTTTTAGGTGAGATCTTATGTTCTTCTTTATAAGCATTCCACCAGTCAATTCCTATTCCTCCCAGATGAGAAAGAGCAAATATCATGTTAGTTTTAGAGGAGTAGTTTCTTATGTAAAAATTAAGTTCTAGTTCATTTAACCATGAATCAGTTGCATCTTCTCCTCCTTTTCCCATGAACTTAGTCACTTTAATATGCTTTATGTCATTACCCATTTTCTTCTTCATGTGGGTCTTGTTTTCACGCTCTTCAAGATCTTCATTCTCTCTAATCTCAACCTCTAGATTTTACATCTCATGATTATTGTTGTGGTGATGCTGTGGAAACAAACTGAAAACCAAAAAATAGAAAAACAAAAATTTAACAGAAGCTTTAAAAAAACCCCTACCTCTTCTCTGCCTAACAGGATGTTTCTGATTTGCTCCGAAAAATGCATAGATCTATACTCGTCCCTGGGTGAGGCGAATAACAGAACCGTAATCTTCCCAGGGTGAAACGAATAGTTTATTCGTCGCAGGGTGAAATGAATACCAATTCTGTAATTATCACTTGCAGAGACGAATAACAGTCTGATGTTGAAAAACAGGTACCTGTAAAAAAAACAAGCAATTTTAGATCAGTAATTTAAACTAAAAAAAAATAGAGGACAGAGGTCCCACCGTGATCGCCATTGAAAACATGAGATTCCGGAAACAAAAAGGATAAACTAAAAATGCAATGTAAATGAAACTAAAATAACGCTTAAACCTTATGTTATTGAAAAATGCGTAAAAAGAAAGAACATGAACACAAGATATTAAAGCAATATAAGAATCGGCCCTTTTATTGATATGCTTTGCAAATTTGTGTTACAATGCGTCTCCTTCCTTTTTAGGGGAAAGGAGCGTTAAATATTGCTCTTTTACAACTTGTTTCAGAATTCCTTCTTCCGCATGCCCACATGTAAGATGGGCAAACCAAAACGTTGTCGCTACTTGCATTGATAAGGTAGATTCCTCGCTGCTCCTCTAATGCTGCAAATCTGCGTTCAAAGAAACAAACAAAGAATCAATAGCACCTGTGTATGAAAAATAAAAGATGAATATAATGATGGTTAAAATGAATCTAAATAAAATGGAAAACTTGACAAAATCATGAACATGAAACTAGCTAAATACTATAAAAGAAATAGTCACTAAAAGCAATAAAGCGGGGGGGTGCCCGAAGGCAAACCACCCATAGGTGAAACTTTGCTTCGACACCAATCCGCTTGGGATGGGTTCGAAACCTAATGTGATGTGTTGTCGGCAAATTGGTAGAATATTGTGGTCAAAAGAATGGGGTTTGGGTTCTTGATTCATACCTTCAAAATTCAACCAATAACCTCTCTTTCGATTAAGAGATTATGGATGTTGAAAGCACAAATCGCAAGTAAGTGAATTAGCAGCACTTCGTCGCTCAAAATGCTCCTTCTCTGTATATCTTTTGGGTGAGAAAACTCACCATTTTATAGACCCAAGGGGTCTTTTTGAATTAACATGCAAAAGTGTTTCTTTGCATGAATGCTTTTGTTTGTGAAGAGAAGACTTCTTCTTGATCAAGGGCTTCTTAACTGCCTCTGTGCATGTCTTTGTATGTTTAAAAAAACTCACTCGCACTCCCATGCAGTGAAGGGAGAGTCAATTGGTAGATATGAGTTATCAAAAGAACTCACTCGCACTCCTATGCCATTCAGGGAAAGCTAAGTGGCAGTTCTAAGTTGTCATACGTCGAGATCTAAATTTTTATCGATCAAACCTGGCGTTCGTCCCACCTCAAAGCAAGCGTTGGTAATCGTCTCTGGGTGAGACGAGTATCAATCTACACTCGTCTCTAGCTGGATGAGTACAAATCCGCACTCGTCCTTGGGTGGGACGAATAAGCAGTTGAGTTTCTAAAAGATGCCAAACTGATTTCTGACTTGCAGAACTACTGTGTGAGTGGTTAGAACCACTGTTTAACCTCTGAGGGCTACCCTGGGGGCCGTGTGTGTTAGTGCGATCGGTGCTTGTTGTCACATAATCAGATTGGTGCTATTTTGGTGTCTACAAATGCCCCTTTTTGGGAAGCATTGTGCATGGCATAGCACCGGGCAAAAATAGATAACCAAAGCACTAATGATTAGGTTTTCTTAGTAACCTAACCAACTTTTGATGCCCCAAGCATGGAAAGGGCATCAATTCTTGAATCCTTGCTTCTGACGAGCTAAGGAATTTGATTTCAAGTATTAACCTATTTTGGTGAGGTGTGACTTGAGCTTGGACATTAATCAGTCATGAATAGGCAAAGGGTGTAACCTTTTATCAATGGGGGAACCTTGTGTTCATGCTTCGGGAATGCCAAGTGTTTGATCAATTTTGTGATTATTGCTTGTTTGCTGCCCAAAGCAGGAGCATGATTGTCTTTGTCAATGATTCTTTGAATACATGCCATTGCCTTGATTGGGTGTGTGTTTGTTGATTGGTGACTTAAGTGTGACTACCCCCTCAAGCGATGAATCGATGAAGGAATGACTGCCATGAGAAAAACGATGAGTCGCTTGACCCAAGATGACTTAAGTGAGGGTGCCTTTAGATGTTGTCCGTTGAATGCTCGAGCAGTTTCCTGATTGTTTTGACCTATTTTTGGTGGGTGTGAACCCATTTTAGGACGCCATTTGGAGTGAACATTGGTGAAAATCTGATCTCTCATGGAGCGGTCCGGCCATGGTAGCCTTCTTTGGGAGACAGATAAGGACATTGTAAACCCCGACGTTTGTTTTTTTTTTTTTTTTTTTTATGCCAAGAGCACTTATGTCCGACAATTTTTAGTGGTTTTGTGTGGCATTTGTCATTTGTATATTTTGGTTGTTTTGTTGTTTTTGTTTGTTTTTTTTTTTTGTGGCTTGTTTTTATGTATGTGTTTGATGTATGCAGATGTGATTATGAATGTGATGTTTCTAATTTGTATGATGTATGGATATGGAATGAATGAAATGAGTTGTTGATGATGTGTCGATGCACCATAGACTGTACAAGATTTGACTGACTTGCTATACTAATGGGATGACTTTGTGGAATGACTTTGCATGTGATAACTATGTTTTTGTATTTTGCATATATTTTGATGGTTGTGTACGGAATGAAATGTACCAGTTGTTTGAAAATGTAGTTAAGCTTTTCTGAGATGCAGATATTTTAACTAACTAGCCAAGACTGTACATTTATCTTGCAAGAATTTTGAACAAGGTCTAAATCCAACTTGAATTTAACCAAGTTATTTTACATCCCTGTGTGTGCAATTGAGTTCGTTTATGTGTTATTCATCAGGATACCGCCGATGCCGGATGGGCTTTCAACCGAACCCGTACCGAGGATCACCTAATTAGCTCCACTAACTCCTTTATTGTATTTAGTCGATTTATCCGTGATGTTATCTAGGATACCATAAGCTAGCTCATCCACATGCAAACATTGATCTCGTACACAAGTTAATGTGACGGATATATCATCATGCAGGAGGTTTACCACCAGATGACCAATAGGCTATCAACCAAATCGGTACTGAAGCTTGCCTCATAACCTGTCAAAATGCTGAGAGTTCCAGGGATTCAAGTTTGACTCCCTTCTTTTCTTCAATTGTATTGGGATACTTGCTCTTTATAGTGATAAAATCACTGTTTATTTTTATTTTTTTATTTTTTTTTATTTTTTGAGCAAGGGATTTGAATATGGAGTGATGAGAATCACTATTGTTTGTGCCTTTTGAAGTGTGCACTGTAGGATGTCAAATTTTAATGTTTTGACGTTTTGCAAATTTTTGATGTTTTTGCAAATGTTGAGAACTTGGGATTCATGGGGAATTGGGTAGGGAGGATGCTTGTCCTTTTGCCAACTCTCAGCATTCCTAGGGTCATTCGCACAGGGGAATAAGCAGGATAGCCATTTTTCTTATGGTAACCAGAATTACGGTGTAGGTTTCATCTTTCGTTCACACAACTTAGGAATTATTTTATGTGTGTTAATTTGTTTTGGGATGCTACGTAACAAGGTGGGATCCAAGTAATACTTTTTTGTATAAAATCTGTTTAACTATGTATAGTTTTGGCTAGAAATTTAAAGACATCTGAATGACGAAAATCCTATATACATTAGGATACAACTGACTATGCTAAAATAAAAGGGTGATATGCTGGATGTATGCGTTTATGAAAATGGATCTAATGTTAAAAAGGATGGAATTTCCAAGTAATGACTGTCTATGGTGCTTTTGACTTGTATGACCTATCGAAGTATGCAAGGTATGGATGCAATGCTTAATGCAACCTATATTTTTGTATTTTGATTTTTATGAGAATGCATGGAATTGGAATGCAAATGTTTTTGTGATTTTGTTTTTTTATGAGAATGCATGAAATTGAAATGCACTTGTTTTTGTGATTTTTGATGTTTATGAGAATGCATGGAATGGAGATGCAAATGTTTTTGTGATGTTGTTTTTTTTTTTTTTGAGTATGCATGGAATTGAAATGCAATTATTTTTTTGTGATTTTTGATGATTATATTTTTTTTGTTTATTTTTGAATATTTATGTTGACCAAGCAATTATGGTAACACTTGGAGCTTTTGGTGTTGACCAAAGGGTTTATAGATACCTTTGGGGCATTTAGGGTTGACCAAGCGATTATGATAATCCTTGGAGCTTTTGGCTTGACCAAAGGGTTTATAGATACCTTTGGAGCTTTTAGGGTTGACCAAGCGATTATGAAAATCCTTAGAGCTTTTGGCTTGACCAAAGGGTTTATAGATACCTTTGGAGCTTTTAGGGTGACCAAGTGATTGCGATAATCCTTGGAGATTTTGGGGTGACCAAGGGATTGCGATAATCCTTGGAGCTTTTGGGGTTTACCAAGAGATTGTGATAATCCTTGGAGCTTTTTGGGATGACCAAGCGATTGCGATAATCCTTGGAGCTTTTTGGGATGACCAAGCAATTGTGATAATCCTTGGAGCTTTTTGGGATGACCAAGTGATTGCGATAATCCTTGGAGCTTTTTGGGATGACCAAGTGATTGTGATAATCCTTGGAGCTTTTGGTTTGACCAAATGGTTTATGGACACCTTTGGAGCGTTTGGTGTAACCCACTGGCTCTTCAGGGAATAGAGGTACCCCCAGCTTGATGATCTTTGTGCACTGGATCTGGCTCTATAGGAATTGGCACGAATGGATCAAACTTATGCACGGATAGGAAGACATGGTCTGCCTTCGACACTGATGGTGCTATGATATCTCTGGGTGGAAGTTGCTCATGATATTTCCAAAGGAGCAGGATCAACATGTGATGCTAGTGGGATGGGTCTATGCGCCACTCATGCCCTAGTCTTATGCCTAATTGTGCCATCAGTTCGTCATGGGTGACAAGGTGATTGTGTTATCATGCATGATTGAGATATTCCATCTCAATTTTGTCTTCGTAATCATTTTTTATGATCCAAAGGTGCTCATTGGCCCTGAAAGTTGTCTACGACATGCTAGGCTCTTCTTGTTCGAGTAGATTGATGTGGTCCTCATGGAGTTATTTCGCGCTTTGCGGGGGGACCTAATTTTTCGACAATGGCATGGGCTCGATGGGAGCCTCCAAAGGGAGTAATGTTAGGAGAATTTTGTGATGCTCATCCATGGGGACAACCTATGAATTAATGCTATCGAACTCGAATGGGTCCCATGGCGCTATTGCATATGCTGACTCATCTTTGGTGAGAGAGTCAGGCTCATCAAAATCTGGTGATTCTAAGATCTGGAAGACCTCATCATCAGGTAGCTCTACAACCAGGGGTTGATCCTCTTTGAGAGGATTTTCATGTGAGTTGGGCGTTTGGGACCCCAAAATCTTGGTCTCTATCGACTCTAAGTGCTCGAATGCTTTGCATGTATCAGAGGATTTGGGCTCCTCTACTTTGATTTGTTCCCGTTGCAGGTTGTGGGGAACTTGGGGCCTTGGGAGGGATGACCGAATAGCACCCCCTCTATCTTGGTAGGGCATTTCATCCCGCTCTTCTTCATGCTCAGGTTCCTCAAAGGCTTTTGGAAGAATTTCTGAGGGTGGCCCAGGAACCTGGGTGGGCACCTGAAGAAGGCACCCATCATTGGTCTTAGGATTGGCCTCCCACTCAAGTCTAGGAGGCATCGAGGGCAAAATTTGATAAGGTCGTAGAGACCTGTCTTGCACCCAGTTGTGTCTCTCATAATGTTCTGTCTTATGCGTGTGAGGGGTTGGAGCCTTCACCTGCATAGTGTGTTGTAACAACTCATCCTCCTGGCGTTGAAGGCACTCTTGATTTAAAAGATATTATTGCTTTAACTGTTGTTGTTCTAGCTCAAGTAGCGTGAGTTGCATCCGACATGCAATATGCTTGGCAGATTCTAAGATAGTTGGTCCTACCGTATCATGTCTAGAAGGCCTAGATGCCTCTCCTAGATATCTATCCTGGTCATGGTGATCCAATATCTCTATAGGCTGCCTCCCTCTGTTGGGGGTAGCAGCATTCCCCCGAGGCTTTGGCCTCAGTAGGTAATCCTGATAGCTAGCAATTGCGAAGGCATGTTGCTCCTGTGATGTATATTGTTCTTGAAGAAGGTAAGGGTTTTCCTCGTGCTCTATTTTGTAAGTGAAAAAGGAACGGGCAGAGTTGGCTCTCCCTGCCTGAGGAGCCTTGTGCTTGGGATTTGTCGTTGTAATCCTGACAACTAGAGGGGGTGAAGGAGGGATAGTGTAATCATGTGGTTCCTCTCGTCGAACCCTATGTTGACCTAGCACTTCATCGCACGGTGACCACTCAGAGCGAGAATCTAAGGGAGATCTCCTATGGATGTACCCCTCATGGGAGGGTGCGTGCTGGGTGCTATGCTGAACAAGAGTGCCCCTAGAAGAGGTGCCCCTATAGTCCCTTTTTGTTAAAGTGTGTAGGGAACTGCCTTGTGTGTTAGGTCACCAAGGTGGTATGACCAAATCCTGGGGACTATAACAGATGTGACTCGTGCCTCCTTGGACATTCTCCACAACGTCTGCCCGTGAGTGGGCTTGGCTGCGGGTGAGCACCATGACGATCTCTCTAAAAACCTTAAAAATTGAAATGAGTCAGATGGGGCTCAAAATTGGGGTGCACATCCCGCATACCATATACAAGATAAAAATGAAGTTTCAAGTCCTAACTTCAAATACATTAGGAGATATTGACCTCCGAACAGCTCAAAAAGCGAAAAAAATTAGCCGAGTAATTTTAAAACCTAATTTTGGGGCACTAGATGATGGAATTTGGCATCGAAAACTGACTTTTTTTGACAAATATAATTCCAAGGAATTTTATTTGTTTAAAATTATCCCAACTAACTCCCTGTAAAATTTCGCGTCAATCGGAGCTACGGTTGAGAAGTTATGGCCCCGGCAAGATGCACTAAAATTTAGGGAAAAATATAAAATTTCCCATATTTTTTTGGATGTTCCTGCATCACTTATGGGCACCTTCAGGGTGCTTTTGGGTTGACCAAAGGGTTCATGGACACATTTGGGGCATTTTGGAGTGACCAAGCGATTGTGGGAATCCTTGGAGCTTTTTGGAGCGAGTGACAAAATGCGTATATTTTTATCTTTTTGTTTATGATATTTTTTTTTTTTTTTTTTTGTTACACTAAGCATAGATGAACACACACATACACAAACAGTGATTATCTCTTTTAAAGATTAATGGTGTGTCCTAAACTGATTTTAGTGCATTTTGATGATTTTGTTTTGTTTTGGCAAGTTTTGAAGAATGTTTAAATGCAAAATGTTGGTTCATATGACTCCCATAAATGGTTGCCCCTTCAATATACCATTGCCGGACCGATATACCAACCTCTCTATATACCCACCCTTATGTGAGGGAGACTATAGGTACATGAGAGCAGATGATACGTGGAACATAGGCGGTACGGAAGGGGAATCGCTCTGTTTATGACACCTACCATAGAAGACTTATCCTCATGCGCTAGGAATCACCCTAGCTACACTCGATCAGCTTTCGTCAAGATTTACGTCTAGCAACAGTCACGATTGACGTAATGGATGCAATATCTCAAGCCAAAGTGATAATGGAATCCAACTTTGGTCTTGCTCAAGGGTTGGGGTTTTACGACCAACGCCTTGGTTTAAAATACCACGTGATGTGTGGGGTTCATTTTAATTTGCGAAAATTGAAACAGGCAAACGAAAAAGAAATCTTTCCCTAAGCCATACAAACTGAAAACCAGAAAATAGAAAAACAAAAATTTGCCAGAAGATTTAAAAAAACCCCTACCTCTTCTCTGCCTAACAGGATGTTTCTGATTTGCTCTGAAAAATGCACAGATCTATACTCGTCCTTGGGTGAGGCGAATAACAGAACCGTAATCTTCCCAGGGTGAAACGAATAGTTTATTCGTCACAGGATGAAACGAATACCAATTCTGTAATCGTCACTTGCAGAGACGAATAATAGTCCGATGTTGAAAAATAGGTACCTGTAAAAAAAACAAGCAATTTTAGATCAGTAATTTAACCTAAAAAAAACAGAGGACAGAGGTCCCACCGTGATCGCCATTGAAAACACGAGATTCCGAAAACAAAAAGGATAAACTAAAAATGCAATGTAAATGAAACTAAAATAACGCTTAAACCTTATGTTATTGAAAAATGCGTAAAAAGAAAGAACATGAACACAAGATATTAAAGCAATATAAGAATTGGCCCTTTTATTGATATGCTTTGCAAATTTGTGTTACAATGCGTCTCCTTCCTTTTTAGGGGATAGGAGCGTTAAATATTGCTCTTTTACAACTTGTTTCAGAATTCCTTCTTCCGCATGCCCACATGTAAGATGGGCGAACCAAAACGTTGTCGCCGCTTGCGTTGGTAAGGTAGATTCCTTGCTGCTCCTCTAATGCTACAAATCTGCGTTCAAAGAAACAAACAAAGAATCAGTAGCACCTGTGTATGAAAAATAAAAGATGAATCTAACGATGGTTAAAATGAATCTAAATAAAATGGAAAACTTGACAAAAGCATGAACATGAAACTAGCTAAATACTATAAAAGAAATAGTCACTAAAAGCAATAAAGCGGGGGGGTGCCCGAAGGCAAACCACCCGTAGGTGAAACTTTGCTTCGACACAAATCCGCTTGGGATGGGTTCGAAACCTGATGTGATGTGTTGTCGACAAATTGGTAGAATATTGTGGTCAAAAGAATGGGGTTTGGGTTCTTGATTCGTACCTTCAAAAGTCAACCAATAACCTCTCTTTCGATTAAGAGATTATGGATGTTGAAAGCACAAATTGCAAGTAAGTGAATTAGCAGCACTTTGTCGCTCAAAATGCTCCTTCTCTGTATATCTTTTGGGTGAGAAAACTCACCATTTTATAGACCCAAGGGGTCTCTTTGAATTAACATGCAAAAGTGTTTCTTTGCATGAATGCTTTTGTTTGTGAAGAGAAGACTTCTTCTTGATCAAGGGCTTCTTAACTGCCTCTGTGCATGTCTTTGTATGTTTAGAAAAACTCACTCGCACTCCCATGCAGTGAAGGGAGAGTCAATTGGCAGATATGAGTTGTCAAAAGAACTCACTCGCACTCCTATGCTATGCAGGGAAAGCTAAGTGGCAGTTCTGAGTTGTCATACGTCGAGATCTGACTTTTTATATGTCAAACCTGGCGTTCGTCCCACCCCGAAGTGAGCACTGGTAATTGTCTCTGGGTGAGACGAGTATGAATCCACACTCATCCCTAGGTAGGACGAGTACAAATCCGCACTCGTCCCTGGGTGGGACGAATAAGCAGCTGAGTGTCTAAAAGATGCCAAACTGATTTTTGACTTGCAGAACTACTGTGTGAGTGGTTAGAACCATTGTTTAACCTCTGAGGGCTATCCTGGGGGTTGTGTGTGTTAGTGCGATCAGTGCTTGTTGTCACATAATTGGATTGGTGCTGTTTTGGTGTCTATAGTTACCCCAATTTTTATATATATATATACATATTCATATTTCATAAGGCAAGGATCATAATCATGAACTAAGATAGAATTATTCCATTTGTATTGTAAGGCAAATGTTATCGAGAGATATTGAGACTTGATCAGAGTCACTCTTGAGTAGAAGTTATCAGCTTCTACGAAACCCTCATACCACTCGGGTAGGAGAACACAAGCCTAGCATTATGTTTTATCCCTCTTAAAAGGGAAATCACCCTTAACCATACATTTTTTCTATGGGGTTACTAAGATATCAAAATCACTATACGTGATTAAAATTACATAATCCTTGGAATGCAATCTTATTTGTCAATGATTGATTGTCATCCTCCCAAATTTATTGAGTGCTTGGTTTACTTCTAATTAACTTGTATTAATGGTATTGTTCTATCTAGTATTGTTGTGTAGGT
This sequence comes from Wollemia nobilis, assembly GCA_028583015.1. Classification (NCBI taxonomy): domain Eukaryota; kingdom Viridiplantae; phylum Streptophyta; class Pinopsida; order Araucariales; family Araucariaceae; genus Wollemia; species Wollemia nobilis. The sequence continues at coordinate 61,383 of JAQPPZ010003936.1, forward strand.
CCTCCATAAGTTTCCCTCTACACTATTGTAATCAATAAGAGATAAAAATTATAAACATTCATTAAACATCATATATTTGACAAAATATACTAATCAAAGAATTTTCATTACTTGATCCATTTCCAAAACATGTATCACTTATCATTCGTTAGAGATAAATATTGCAATATGAAGAACTATCTCTAATTTTCAAATCTAGTAATAAAATACACAAAGTATTACAAATTATGGCTGATTTTACATAAATTATTTCAGCCATCCATAATTACAACAAGACTAACTCAAATCATGCTTAAATGAATAGTATAGTAGTCTTCAATAATTGTTGTCCGGTCCTTCTCTGGAATGTATTGAATCTTCTTGGAGTGAGACATGATAGTGAAGGGATCAGGACAACTCAGATGCAAAGTATGCCAAATGCATTGCAAGAAAACATGCTTATCAAATTTAAATGCAATCATGCATCACACATTTGCCAAATGTATATCACATACAAATAAATCACCAATCATGAATAAATAATTCATCCATCTTTAATATTTTCATAAATAATAATTAATTCTTAATCCCAACAATAATTTGTTTGGTTTATCACAAAACATAGGGAAGAGTCCCATACCTCTTCCCAAATAATGGACACTCATCAATCCTTCCAAGACTAGAGTATCTTTTCATTCTTCTTAGTTGGTTAATTCCATTAAATAAGATGAATGTAAAACATAATTCCATGTGTTTTGACAATCAAATTGATATAAAATCTCTATTCAAACATATCCAATAATATTTGATTTCTATATTACACAATCCATTAAAATTCACTATCCTAATTAATTAAATTAAATATGCAAAAGTCCTGTATTCAACATAAACAATATCCTATGTGGAATAATCCTATGACATCATAACATAAAGGAGCTTCTATTTAAATTTAGACTTCCCATATACATTTCTACATTAACATAGGAAATCACATAATCACAAATCTAATTGATTTCAATATAATTTCCTAATCATTCCAAAAATAAAGAAAATTGCTTTAATTCTAAAGCTAATGCAGGAGCATCCGGAGGCGAAGGAGCAATCTTGCATCACCCAAAAATGTTTTTTTTCTTTAAGTGCCAAAACTATCGCGATATCGCGACGCTTTTTGAAGAAGGGCGCTAAGGGGCCAAAACGTCGCGATATCGCGACGCTTTTTGATGAAAAGGGCCAAGGCACCAAATGGTCACGAAATCGTGACATTTTCGAAGTAAAGCAGCTCGGGCGCCAAATGGTCGTGAAATCGCGACAGTTTCGAAACAAAGCAGCTCGAGCGCCCAATGGTCGCGAAATCGTGACATTTCCGAAGCGGAGAGGTCAAGGCACCAAATGGTCACGAAATCACGACAGTTTCGAGGAAAAGCAACTTGGGCGCCAATTGGTCGTGAAATCGCGACAGCTCCAAAGCAAAGCCACTTGAGTGCCAAATGGTCGCGAAATCGTGACATTTTCGAAGTAAAGAGGCCAAGGCACAAAATGGTCACGAAATCGTGACACCTTCGGAGGCAAAGCTCTAAGGCTCAAAGACGTCGCGAAATCGTGACACTTCCAGGGGGCAAGACTTGAAGGTGCAAAGTGGTCGCGAAATCGTGACATCTTCGGAGGAAAAGTTCTAAGGCACAAAATGGTCACAAAATCGTGACACCTTCGGAGGCAAAGCTCTAAGGCTCAAAGACGTCGCGAAATCGCGACACTTTCGGGGGGCAAGACTTGAAAGCACAAAATGGTCACGAAATCGTGACACCTTCGGAGGCACAGCTCTAAGGCACAAAGACGTCGCGAAATCGTGACACTTCCGGGGGGCAAGACTTGAAAGCACAAAATGGTCGCAAAATCACGACACCTTCGGAGGCACAGCTCTAAGGCACAAAGACATCACGAAATCGTGACACTTTCGGGAGGCAAGACTTGAAGGCGCAAAGACGTCGCGAAATCGTGACATGTCACGGTTTTGCAGCCCAAAGGCGAAAAGCGAGCAAGGAAGGCTTAGACGTCACGATTTCGTGACGTGTAAAGAAATCGTGGCCCCAAGGAAGAGAAGAGTAGCCAACGCCAAAACGTCGCGATATCACGACCAAAGAGGAGAGAGAAGGTATGGGAGCAAGAACGTCGCGATATCGCGACAGAACGCTCACGACGCCTGACCAGCCGGCGATTGCAGAGACCATTGCAGAGGGACACGTGGCATCAATTTATAGATGGTCCTAGAATGTAAAACAGTTACTGGGACTCTGGCAAAAAGACACGTGGCAAAAAACTACAAGCAGATGTGGCGCATCCCTTTGAATGATGACTTGGCGGATGGATTGACAAGCGACCGTAGTGCACTCCACCATTACATACCATGATAATACGGGGCACCTGGCAGCATCTTGCAGGCGGCAACAGAACATTCGTGCGGATGGTTAGAGGGAAGCCCGCACTTAGTGTAATGATGTCGGGAGAAGCTGGGGTCTGGGATAAAAGGCCGCGCATGCATTGTATTCGGGGCTTGGCCATTTTAAAAAAAAAAAGAACTGCTGTATTTCCAAATTTAAGACCTCTGTTAATGGAATTGGCTTGATTTTGTCTGTGTTTTATTCTAGTCTTGCGTCAAGTGGTATCAGAGCCAGAAGGTTCTGAGTGTGCAAACCGATCGCCGATAGTGAGGCAGTTTGCGCCAGGATTGTGGTTGTGGGTTGTGAAGAAGAAGCAGGATGCCTCCGCACAGGAACCGTGGTGGTGTGAGGAATAGACAAGCAGAGGTCGATCTTAGAGCCTTGCAGAGGCAAGTTGAAGCCCTACAGGAGGAAATTAGAAGAGGAGTTGAGCCAAGAAGGGAGGAACCCAATGAGGATGAAGTTTGGGAAGAAGAGGGTCCATCCGATGAGGAAGAAGCCTTGGATCCAGTAGAGGCTAGGTTGTATAGGGCCATCTCCCAGATCGAGAAGAAGCCAAAATTTGATGTCTCTACTTACTCTGGGAACCTCAACCCCGAGGAGTTGATAGATTGGATCAACGACATGGAGGAGTATTTCGAGTATGAAGAGATCTCAGACCCAAATCGGATCAGGTTTGCGAAAACCAAGTTGAAAGGACATGCTAGCATCTGGTGGAAAGGAGTGCAGCTGGAAAGGAACAGGAGGGGAAAGGAAAAGATCACCAGGTGGGATAGGATGGTGGAGAGATTGAAGAGGCAGTTCATCCCTGTAGATTATGAGTTGGATTTATTGAGAAAGATGCAGAGTCTTCGACAGGCAAGTAAATCTATCAAGGAGTATACGGAGGAGTTCTATCAGATCTCGATTAGAACCGGCCATTCTGAGGCGAATAAGGAGAAAGTCGCACGATACATCAATGGGTTGCGAACCAGCATTCAAGAAGAGCTGGGACTGGTTAGGATGGGCACGGTGGAGGATGCATACCAGTTTGCCTTGAAAGTAGAAGAGAAACTGAATAGGAGATTTGATGGAAAGCAGAGAGGAAAGGACAGGGGTGGAAGAGCTGGTGGAAGAACCAATGGAGGAAGGTACAGAGATTTGGGGAAAACTGGTGAAGCTAGCAATAGCCAAAAACAAAAATAAGGGAAGGAGGAGAATGACCAACGCCCACACAATCACAACAACTACCCGAGAGGAAGAGGTAGGCCTGGGCGAGGGTTTGGAAGAGGTGTCTTTCGAGGAACCTACTTCAACTACAGAGAAGAAGGACACAGGGCATACAACTACCCGCAACATCAAGAGAGGCCAAATCGAAGACCTGAGGGTCAGGCCCGAGCTGCTGTAGTAGACGAAGGTGTAGAATCTGAGCACTCTGAGGAGGCAAAAAGGGGAGAAGCAATGATCATCAGAAGAGTCCTGTTGAATGAAGAGGAAAAGGTAGACCAAAGGAATAGCCTGTTTCGAACAAGATGCAAGTGCGCAGGCAAGGTCTGTAACATCATCATCGATAATGGAAGCACTGACAATTTGGTTTCTGAGGAAATGGTTGCCAAGCTGCAGTTGGAGAGGAGAAAACACCCGCACCCTTATCGAATTGCATGGTTGCAAAAGGACCATCGGGTGCTAGTAAGTGAGCAATGCCTGGTGAAGTTCAATATTGGAACTTACCGAGATGAGGTCTTATGTGACATCTTGCCTATGGATGCATGTCACCTGTTGCTTGGGAGACCATGGCAGTTTGATCGAAGTGTTGTACATGATGGTCGAGCCAACACATATTCTTTGTCGAAGAATGGAGTTCACCACAAGTTGAAACCCTTGAAGGAGGTGGATGAGAAGGTATGCAGTAGTGCACGAGTCTGTCTAGTTGATGGCAAAAGATTTTTGGAAGGCCTGAAGCTAGATCATATGTGCTATGCAATAATCCCTAGGGTTAGGGAAGAAGGATGCAAGGAAATTCTAGTGGAAGTCATGGGACTGTTAGAGGAATTCCCTGATATCATTTTTGATAATGTTCCTGAAGGTTTACCGCCTGTTAGGAAGATCAGTCACCACATAGATTTGGTGCCCGGATCGAGCTTGCCAAACAAGGCTGCACATCGAATGACGCCTGTGGAAACTGAGGAGTTGAATCGGCAAGTTCAAGATCTATTGAAGAAAGGGCTGATTAGGGAGAGTCTTAGTCCATGTGCAGTACCAGCAGATACTAGCACCCAAGAAGGATGGAGAATGGAGAATGTGCATAGACTCTCGGGCAATTAACAAGATCACCATCAAATACAGATTCCCACTGCCAAGGATGGATGATATCATGGACTATTTAAGTGGAGCTGAGTACTTCACAAAGATTGACTTGAAAAGTGGTTACCATCGATCCGCATTAGAGAAGGGGATGAGTGGAAGACAACCTTTAAAACCAGAGAGGGGTCGTATGAGTGGTTGGTTATGCCATTTGGACTAACCAATGCACCGAGTACCTTCATGCGGTTAATGAATGAAGTCCTGAAGGAATTTCTGGGCAAATTTGTTATTGTCTACTTGGATGATATCCTGATTTTTAGCAAGACCCTAGAGGAGCACCTGATGCACATCAAGAGGGTTTTTGAGAAACTGCGGGAGGAGCAGTTACTGATCAATCTAAAGAAGTGCAACTTCATGAAGAAGGAGTTAGTATACCTGGGATTTGTTATCTCAACAAATGGTCTCAAAATGGACCCCAAAAAGGTGAGGGCTATCCTAGAATGGCCTGCTCCAAGAAGTGTGACCGAGGTTAGATCATTTCATGGTCTGGCCAGTTTCTACAGAAAATTCATTAGAAACTTCAATAGTATTTGCGCATCTCTTACGGAGACAATGAAGGGGAACAAGAAGGAATTCCAGTGGACAGTTGGAGCAGACAAAAGATTTGCTATGCTAAAGAAGAAGGTCACTGAGCAACCCGTCTTAGCACTTCCAAATTTCAATAAGGTGTTTCGGTAGATCTGCGATGCGAGTGGCGATGCCATAGGAGCCGTATTGAGCCAAGAGGGTAGGCTGTTGCGTATTTCAGGGAGAAGCTCAATGATGCCAGGAGGAAGTATTCGGTGTATGATCAGGAGTTCTATGCCATAGTTCAAGCACTCAAGAAATGGAGGCACTATTTGTTGCCAAAGGAGTTTGTTCTTTATACCGATCATCAGGCATTGCAGTATATTAACAGTCAAGGGAAATTGAATCAGAGGCATCTGAAATGGGTAGAGTTCCTGCAGAGCTATACCTTTGTGTTGAAGCATCGGAGCGGAAGGTCCAATAGGGTGGCAGATGCCTTGAGTAGGAGGCAATTTCTCGATGATGGAAATGAAAGTGGAGGTTGTAGGGTTTGTTGAGCTCAAGGGTTTATACCCTACAGACCCTGATTTTGTAGAAGCTTGGAAAGCCTGCACTGCACCTGTTACGTTGGACAGGACTAAATGGTTGAATTATCTGATTCAAGATGGAATGTTGTTTAGGGGGAACCAATTATGCATTCCAAGGAGCTCAATGAGAGAGAATCTCATCAAGGAAAAGCATAGCGGAGGTTTAGCTGGACACTTTGGTCGTGACAAGACCATCTGCCTGGTTAGTGAAAACTACTACTGGCCGCAATTGCAACAAGATGTGGCAAAATTTGTGCAGAGTTGTAGGATATGCCAGATGGCAAAAGGTGTGAGACAGCCTACTGGTTTATATCAACCACTACCTATACCTGAAAGGCCATGGGAGGATATTAGTATGGATTTTGTGCTTGGTTTGCCCAGAACGCAGAGGGGACACGACTCCATATTTGTGGTAGTGGACAGGTTTTCAAAAATGGCTCACTTTATCTCGTGTCAGAAGACTAGTGATGCGGTCCATGTGGCTGGTTTGTTCTTTAAGGAAGTGGTACGCCTTCATGGGCTGCCAAGAAGCATTGTGTCGGACAGGGATACCAAGTTTGTAGGGTATTTCTGGAGGACCCTATGGAAGAAACTGAAGACGGATTTAAAGTTCGGTTCTGCATACCACCCCCAAACAGATGGCCAAACAGAGGTGGTTAATAGGAGTTTGGGCAATCTACTGCGATGCTTGGTAGGGGACAAGCCCAAGGGATGGGATCTAGTTCTGCCACAAGCAAAATTCACGTATAACAACTCGGTCAATCGAAGTACCAATAAATCACCATTCCAGATCATTTATGGGAGCAACCCAAGAAACACTTCAGAGTTGAGAAGGATAGATACGAGAGAGAAATGCAGTGCTGAGGCAGAAGACTTTGTCGAACACCTGAAGGGAGTGCATGAGGAAGTGACAAGACACATTGCCAAGATGAATGCTCAGTACAAGACAAGGGCGGACCAAAAACGCCGAGCTAAAGAGTTCAAAGTAGGAGATTCTATCATGGTCCATCTGAGGAAGGAGCGGTTTCTTGCCAAGACCTATAACAAACTAAAAATGAAGAAATTTGGGCCATGCAGGATCATTGGCAAACGGGATTCGGGTAATGCATACGAGGTGGAGTTACCAAGTGAACTTAACATCTCCCCCGTGTTTAACATTTCAGATTTGGTCGAGTATCATGAAGGAGAAAGCAGTGAGATACCCAGCCCAGATTTGTGGAGCATTCCAGCAGTCATCCCAGTTGCGGACGAGATAGAAGAAGTTCTTGATACGCGTGAGGGCCGAAGTACTCGAAACAAGAGTTACTCTGAGTATTTAGTCAAATGGAAGGGCAGGCCCATAGAAGATGCGACTTGGTTATCGAAGGCAGAGGTTGATCGCCTGGGTCTACCTCAGACAGATCAGAAGTGAAGGTCACTTCTCAAACTCACCTCGGGTGTCTGATGCAGGAGCATCCGGAGGCGAAGGAGCAATCTTGCATCACCCAAAAATGTTTTTTTTCTTTAAGTGCCAAAACTGTCGCGATATCGCGACGCTTTTTGAAGAAGGGCGCTAAGGGGGCCAAAACATCGTGATATCGCGACGCTTTTTGATGAAAAGGGCCAAGGCGCCAAATGGTCGCGAAATCGTGACATTTTCGAAGTAAAGTAGCTCGGGCGCCAAATGGTCGTGAAATCGTGACAGTTCCGAAACAAAGCAGCTCGAGCACCCAATGGTCACGAAATCATGACATTTTCGAAGCAGAGAGGTCAAGGCACCAAATGGTCACGAAATCGTGACAGTTTCGAGGAAAAGTAGCTTGGGCGCCAATTGGTCGCGAAATCGCGACAGCTCCGAAGCAAAGCCACTTGAGTGCCAAATGGTCGCGAAATCGTGACATTTTCGAAGTAAAGAGGCCAAGGCACAAAATGGTCCCGAAATCATGACACCTTCGGAGGCAAAGCTCTAAGGCTCAAAGACGTCACGAAATCGCCACACTTCCGAGGGGCAAGACTTGAAGGTGCAAAGTGGTCGCGAAATCGTGACATCTTCGGAGGAAAAGTTCTAAGGCAAAAAATGGTCACGAAATCGTGACACCTTCGGAGGAAAAGCTCTAAGGCTCAAAGACGTCACGAAATCGTGACACTTCCGAGGGGCAAGACTTGAAAGCACAAAATGGTCATGAAATCGTGACACCTTCGGAGGCACAGCTCTAAGGCACAAAGACATCACGAAATCGCGACACTTTCGGGGGGCGAGACTTGAAAGCACGAAATGGTCACGAAATCGTGACACCTTCGGAGGCACAGCTCTAATACACAAAGACATCGCAAAATCATGACACTTCTGGGAGGCAAGACTTGAAGGCGCAAAGGCGTCGTGAAATCGTGACATGTCGCGGTTTCACGCCCAAAGGCGGAAAGCGAGCAAGGAAGGCTTAGACGTCATGATTTCATGACATGTCGAGAAATCGTGGCCCCAAGGAAGAGAAGAGTAGCCAACGCCAAAACGTCATGATATCGCGACCAAAGAGGAGAGAGAAGGTATGGGAGCAAGAACGTCGCGATATCGCGACAGAACGCTCACGACGCCTGACCAGCCGGCGATTGCAGAGACCATTGCAGAGGGACACGTGGCGTCAAATTACAGGTGGTCCTAGAATGTGAAGCGGTTACTGGGACTCTGGCAAAAGGACACGTGGCAACAAACTACAAGCGGTTGTGGCGCATCCCTTTGAATGATGACTTGGCGGATGGATTGACAGGCGGCCGCAGCGCACTCCGCCATTACAGACCATGATAATACGGGGCACCTGGCAGCATCTTGCAGGCGGCAACAGAACATTCATGCGGATGGTTAGAGGGAAGCCCGCACTTAGTGTAATGATGTCGGGAGAAGCTGGGGTCTGGGATAAAAGGCCGCGCATGCATTGTATTCGGGGCTTGGCCATTTTGAAAAAAAGAACTGTTGTATTTTTGAATTTAAGACCTCTGTTAATGGAATTGGCTTGATTTTGCCTATGTTTTATTCTAGTCTTGCGTCAAAAGCCAACCAAATTTCAATAGAACAAAATCAATATTTACAAATTTACTTGATTTCAATCTGATTTTCTAATCATTCCAAAAATAAAGGAAACTGTTTTAATTCTATATGATTCCTTTGAAACCCAACAACTACAAAAGAAAGACTGTATTTGGTAACTTTCTATATCATTGTATGACAAAATATACACTCTCAACCTCCATAAAGTAAATAAATTCTAATATGCTTTGATATTTATCACAAAAAGCCTTTCAATACAATAGATATTATTCACTTCCATTCGGATCATAAATTTAATATCTCTATTATCCTATAAAGGTATTGAGCGATCGAAACCTATGGTTTCTTTGTTATGTTTAGCATAACACTTTGCCCTCAAAGTTACTCTAATTTCAGCCATAGAAGGTTTTAAACCATAGAAAGAGGTAGGTATTAGTTCGTCACTAAACAATAACATCTTGGCTACCCTTGACTCAAGCGGGATAGGTTGGCTATGGGAATTAAGAGGAAACTCATTCCTCTCTACAAACCCTTCTATTTGACCATATACCAACATTAAAGACAGTGCCATGTGATGAGGAAAACATGCTACTCTAATCGATAGTGAAAATAATCTTGGACGACTCGACTACGCACTGAGGAAGACAACTTCCTTATTTAGGTTCAAGCATTCCATAGTGACAAAAAGACCTTAGAAACATAGGGTATTAGTTGGTTTCGAACAAAATTCCAATAGAGGTCTCAACATTTTGTTACACGGGAATTAGCACAGTTGATTAAATTTACACTATTCAAGCATAATATAGGTTTGTTTTATAAGGTTGATCAAATAGTCAAAAAATTTGTCGATGCCATGCTATTAGAGCATATGTAGCATATGATAAATGATTTGCATATACCACCATATCTTCTCATAATTGTGCTTGTGCAGAGGAGTCTGCTACATGGTCATACACAAGGCTAAGGTTTGATTTAAAACAAAGAATCACTCTTGAAAAATCGAAAGAGAAGTGCTATAACAAGGTCTATTTTTTTAAAAATTTATTTCTACAAATTAACCTAAACATTCAATCGACCCTGAGAATGAGCTACTCCTACGATTAGTTATCTTTCATAACTTTCCATGATCATTCACAATAATGATCACTACCTATGTCACTCTTAGAGCTATGAGTCGTAGTCAAGCATGCAAGACATAATAGATTGGCCAATGAACGGTTAAATTTTTCCAATTTTAAAATTCTATTGACAATCAAAGCCAATGTGGCTTCTACAAGCTTAGATAAACGAATTTAAAGCAATGGAGTATTATTACATCTATACTAGGGTTCCAATACTCAATGATGTAAAATATAATACCCTCCTTTGGATAACACTGACAATATTAACAATAATATTTGAACATCCAAATTGAAATAGAAAGCAATGGGATTACAAACAACTCTCCAAATTTCAACATGAATCATCATTCAAGGTAATAGAGTAAAGAGGAGCAAACAATTTAATCATACGTAAAGGAAGAGGAAACTTCCACACCGGACTTTTGCAAACCCCAAACTAAGTTTTTCTTGAATGTTGTCCTTCTGTCCATCCTTTCTAGCCTCTTCTCCCACATAACATAAGCTAGCCTTTATTTCATAACTTCTATGGAAATTTATAGCTCTATTTCCTCTTAGACAAGAAATATGTTTCTCAGTATATATTTTATTTATTATTATTATTTTTTGTTTTTCTTTCTTTCTTTCAGAAACAATGCTTCTATATATATATATATATATATATATATATATATATATAATCTTCTTTTTTCTTATCCCATGAGCAGGCTACTTTTAATATATATTATTTTAATGGAAAGGGAATCCATAGAGATAAGAAAATAATCTTATCCACCATTTCAACCTTCCCAAACTAGCCATGTGCAGGAAAGCTTGATTATTTAATTCTTCAAGGTAGTTTTTTTCCATGTTTTAATCCAATCAAAATTGAGCAAGTTCATAAAAACACAAACTACCTAATTTCCTTCTAAAATATGATCAACTAGATCAACTAAGCATGTTCAAAATAAATATTTTACTTTAAAAATTGCTCAAATTAAGATTTCACTAAATTATCATAAATTGCATGATATATAATATTTTTTAAATAATTTGAAAAATGCAAAATATTATTTAATGTGCATTTTCAAATAAAATTCAATTAACCAAACTCATGCAAATCAATCATGAAATCAAATACAAATGGCATACAAGCACTTGATGCATGTGCCCAATATCCCCCATCACCATTTTTCCTTTGATTGTGTGGGACTTTTAGTTTAATACTCAAGTAACACCACCATCAAGGAGGTAACTAGTGATGATAGGAATTTGAGCTTTACCTGCTGAGTTATCATAGTAATCATTTATCTTCTCATCTCTTGGTGGTCAGTCTTCCACCTACGAGAATAAATGTTCTTGCAATCAAGCAACACAACATCATTTTGTTTTGATAAATACAATACAAATATATTAAGCATTAAAACCAGCTATCACTACACAAATAGCATCTTAAAAATAGTCCTTCAAGGTGGGATGTGAGTAAGAAGAAAAAAACTTAATCCCTTACATTATTGAATTGTAGGATAAGTTCAACAAGTTTGGCCCATGTGGTGTTACTACCTTGCTCTGATAAACGATACCAAGCTAATACTTACCTCTGAAAGGCAAGGCTAGTAATCTCAGCATTATACCCTCATGCATAATATTTTGCATAATGGATAGGGTAGCTATATCTTGATAGTGCTCATATGTGGTTTTCATACTACCATAAAATGAAGGCAAAGCTTTAATTGTGGCTTATGGGATATCATGGAGGCCTTGAAGACTTATGGGTCTAACACTATTCTAGCTAGGAAAAATTGACTATCCATGGTTCTAGGTGACACTGGAGGTATGGCTTGTAGAGGACTTAGACTTTGAATAGAGAAAACATAGACAAAAGAAAATGACTTAACTTTTCTATATGTCTAGAAACTTGATCATTTGCCAAACTGCATTGGTTCTTTCAGCTTCTTGCATTTTTATCTTGTGATCATAAGATTCTAGAGACATGTACTTCTAGTGGAGTTGCCTACTCTCTAGTTCTTGAATATGGATTTTTAGGTGAAGGAATACTCATTTGATTGAGAGATCAATATATTCACCCTAATCTTGACCATCCGAGGATGCAAGCATACCAAAAATTTATTAAGCCAATGGTGGCTTTGATATCATTTTGTATTCTTAACTTCTAATCAAGTACATCTCATAGAGAATGCCAAAAAATCTTAATCCTTGCATGGTAGGTGCCTCTCTAACATTCCTATGAAATATTCTTGTATGTGGGATGAATTGATGTAATTCAATCCCACTAGACATGCCAAAAATGTAGGGCGCATGGTAGTATTCCTAGAAAGGGGGTGGTGATAAATTTAAGAATGAGCCTACAAAATAGTATTCATATTAGTCATTGATGGTGTATAATTTCAACAACCATATAGTTGTATGATCCCAATCATACAACTTCACAAATAATTCAACTACACAATTGTACGATCACACAATTGTATGATTACAAAACATACCGTTTCACACAAATCATACGATTACCAAAACATTAATTTTAATGGAAATATTTATTTGGAAATCAATTCAACTCCATAAAATGTTCAATTTAGTCAAAATGTTCAATTGGTGATTCGTGCAATCTTAATTACATAGTTTACTACTTGTACAATTTAGTGGGCAATCATACAATTCATAAACCCTTGCACATTCCTCAATAACATTGTTCATTTAGTGATTTGTAATAAATTGATAGTTACCTCTTGCAGACAATCATCAATTACACTATGGTTTACCTATTAACATCAATCAATCCCTATGCTTTTTCCTTGTATGTTTACTACAATATTTTATATTGGACTATACAGTTCCTATGCTAACTCTTCCTACAATAATTCATGGAAAAATAGTTATATAACATAGATAATATGGCCATTATGGAAATATTTACTTATCAATACATGCACACACAAATATACTTGAAATTTAGGTTTGCATTGATCATGGCTACTGTACGTAGTAATAACACACTGTATGCAATACATAGATTCAATGGATTTAGCATTCATGGAACTAATTTCTCCTTTGCAACATGAATAACATTACCCTATTCCATCTCCATACAACCACAAACTATGAACATCCAAAAAAAATGAACGAGGGAGCTTATAATGCCTTCCCAGACCATTACTGAACAATTCCTAAGACCACATTATTACAACTACCGCCTCGTAACTATTCCTAAGGTTTAATAAATTTTTCTAAAGTCCAATTTGATTTTTATCAAATTGCATTTTATGCACATTTCTTCTAATTTCATCTAAATTCAATTTAATTCTAATTTATATTTCACACAAAAGTTCAGTTACATTTAGTCAAAATTGCACAAAACGTTATCAAGTCTTGCAATTGTACTTTTCTATTTTTTTTTGTAGGAGGTGGATTTGTTGCCTACATCTACCCTCCCTTTTATATTATTCAACATCCCCATTGATGCTTGTTGTTTTTACTTGGTTGGAAACTCCTGCTTCTGTCTATCTTGGAGATCTATAACTTGGACCTAGAGGATTGCTCGTTCATCTTGCAGTTTGGCAGCAGAGTTACTAAGTTCTAGGACCTTCAATCCATACTTATTCACTTTATTTTTTGCTTTAGAAAATGGTCTATAATAACTCTCCTTTTCTCATTCTAATGTACCTTTGCATGATTTCTCTATCAATGTTGTCTCTATTCTTATGGTGATGGCTAACTCCTCATTCTTCTCAATAATATCTAGGTCTCGCTATTGGAGTTCTATTTAATGATCCTATTATTGTTCTTCCTTGAGTTGAAGTATGGCCTTATGTTCAAGGAACTTCTTATTGTATCGGTCCATATCCTTCATAATTTCAACCATATTTTGATCCTTAAGCAGAATTTGTCCCTCATTCATATTCAACTGATATTCCTACTTCTTCAATTGTTCATCCTTGGTTGTTAGTTACTCTTCTTGATTTTTTAATTATTGACTATTCAAATGTCAACTACTCCTCTTATTGTTTTAGTTTTTCAACGTATTTCTTTAACAAATCTCTTGCTCTTGTAGTTTTCTTCTTTGGTATTCTACCTTCTACTTTTTTAGTTGCCATTGTTCTTCCTAAGCTTTTAGCTTCTATTTGAAGGTCTACTTCATACTATTCATATCAATTCATGTATCCTTCTGCTTAGCTGTAGCTTCTTTATTAATACATTCAAGCTCATCCTCCATAGCAACCATTTCTTTACATGCAACTTTTGCTTCTCCTTGTTTTAATTCCTTAGCTTGATGAATATGCTATAGTCCCAAGGTAAGCCACTCTATCCAATGTGTTAGGAAATTATAATTTGAAAATAATAATACTAAATTTGGTGATGCTCTTCAGTCTTCCATCTCTATCATATATGTTGGATATCTTTGAGATCTACTTAAGTCTAAATATATCCTTGGATGCACTTTGTAATTAGTTATTATTTATTTTAACAATTCATTGAATACTAACATATTAAATACCCCTCTAGTAGGTAACTACCAAGGTTTTTGCACATAAATTTTAGCTATTTTTCTAATTCTCTCTTCATTGCGAACCTAATTTAGTACTTTATCCATTTGAAGAACACAACTTTTTACTTTTCTTTCTCAATCAATATTATGCAATGTATAGATAGCAATATTAATAGCAGTAATCAAAGCAATGCATAAATTACCACACATAATAGAGATACCATAATTTATGTGGTTCACCCAATGTGGGCTTGATGTAGGTACAATAGTATGAAGCTATTTTATTCATCAAATGCACATAATATATAGGCATACATAGGAATCTTACGTAGGTTAAGTGGTTGCAACAATCTGCCACATATGGCCAACCACTTAACTAATGGTTAACAACATGCTAACCTAGGATGCCAACTAACTTCTAGAAGACAAGAGAGATCTCTAACAACTAACAACACACCCAAAAACTAAACAACCTATTTCCAACATGGGCATACTATGCCTCACATGAATACAAAGTGCAAGAAATAGGAAATATAAATAATAATAAAATATTAACTTAGGCTTAAGTGGGTAAGCCTAAGTTATCCTCAACACTCCTCCCAACCATATAAGCATTGGACCCCAATGCTCTCAACAAATGTGGAAAGTCATGGGCCATCTCATGGTGAGGAATACAACGAGCCATGTGTGGAAAGTGACCGCGACGAGCGACAAGGTAAGTAGTGGAAGAACCCTGTCTAGTATGATGAGTCTTCATCTCAAAAACTCTATCTGAAATGAGCGAAAGCTGATGATCAGGTGCCACTGCTGTTGTAGGACTAAAAATAGGATCAGGTACCAAAAGAGGATCTTGAAATGGTGTCTCTGGAAAGCGACGCTCATCCAAAGGAACCCATACTCTGCCTCCAACCTGTGGTGAGTGAGAATTGTGATGCTTTCGCACCACTCCCGATGGAGTCTCCTGCAAGTCATGTGGTATCTTGCCTAGAAGGCTCTGCCTGTGCTCAGTAAGGGAAGTAACCTTATCTTGCTCCTCCATGTGTGCAATGGGAGTGGGCAAAGCCAAAGGTAACTTCTATGGAACAAGTGGTTCAATAGTTGTAGGTGTACCCAAAATTATACCAATGGAATCAATGGTATCTTTCTCATGAGTGAGAATGGTGGGTTCCTTAACCACTTGCTCTTGTGACTGTTCATCATGTGGGAGTGAAACTTCTTCCTTTGCATGTTTCTTAGGTGGTGCTTTTTCTTCATTTTGTGTGGGAAAAATGCTAGTAGGAGCCAAAATGAGTGCTTGACTTAATGGCTTCCTTACTTGCCTACAACTTAACATCAAATTGGAAGTAGGTGTAGTTCTTTGTATCAAGTAGTTTTTACCATGCAACTCCAATGTGTAGGTGTTCTTTTTAGCATGATAAATAGCATTCCTATCAAATTGATAGGGTTTACCTAGCAAGAGTCCACAACAATCCATATCTGTGACATCACACCTAACTTTGTCCACAAACTTGTCACCAAAAGCAAAATTCAAGGTGCAAGTATGGGTGATGTTGGATGTGGAGTCTACATCTTTCCACCCAAGTGCATAAGGTTGGTGATGTGGTTTGATGGGAAGTTTCAACTTCTCCACAACGGACTTCGCAATGAGGTTCTTTTGTGATCCATTATCAATGATACAATCAACATAGAAATCATGTGTCAAGTGGGCTCTAGTGACAAACAAATGATCACGCCCCCCTTGAGCAAATGCATTGGACATTAGGGTAACTTTTTTTAGTTTACCCTTTAAAGCAGGATATTCTTCTTCTGTCCCAGTAGCCAAAATGGGACCATCTTGTGGTTCCTCATGTGTAGGCTATACAATTAAGGATTTCTTCTTCTTAAACTTCTCAAAAGTATAGCATTTGGATTTTACATGTCCATGCTTTTTACAAAAGTCACAATACAATGAAGAAGAAGAATCTTTAGCATGAAAGGTAGAAGAATGTGTTTTAGGAGAAGTGGGAGGAGAAGAAGAATGAGGGGAAGATTGAGAATTGTTCTTCACCTGCTGTTGATGCTGATTCCCGCCTTTGGAAGAGCCCTCCTGTGATGAACGAGACTTTTGATATGCACCAACTTTCTCCTCTACAAGAATGGCATGATTGAATGCCACATCTAAGGTGAGGAAGACATTGAATTTGATCTCCCTGAAAATATGATCTTGCAAGCCACGAGTGAATTTATTAATCAAATCATCTTCTGAATCTTTCACACCAAGCAATACCCTCAACCTATTAAATTGGAATATGAAATCAGAAACTGACATTCCATAGGTTTGCCTCAATCTATACCACTTGGTAGTGAGGTCACATTGGTAGTTTGGTGGGAAGAAGGTGTTTTTCAAAATTTGAGTTAATTCTTTCCAAGTCATGGTGGCATTATGACTCTGTCTTTCTACAATGAGAACTTTTTCTAAACTTGTGAGTTTTAGTGTAGCAAATGTGGCTCTTTCATCCTCCGAAATTTCAGCATAAGCAAACCAAGTTTGCATATCCAAAATCCATGCAGATAAGACATCGGGATCCCTAGATCCATCATACATTTTAACCTCACATTTGGCTTTGTTTGCATGGTTATTATAGATTTTGATGTCACCAGGCTTAAACTGCACAACAATGTCTCTCACTTTATCTACCAAAATGTCTACTACTTCAGTGAGGTTTTCCATGTTTATTCTAATATCATGAGCCATATTTTGCCTAGTATATGCCAGACTAGGAGGATTACAAATGGATGCAAGAACTAATCTAGGCTTAGGAACAATTTCAGTTTCCTATGCAGCCAAATTGCCTAGATTTTACAAGTTTTTCTCTCAAAATTAGGGCTATTTTAGTGCTTTTACAAAATTAAAAATTTCAATTTTGCAATTACAATGTGCACTAATAAAATTCTGAAATTTAGCCCTTTTACAATGCCAAAAATTTGATTAGGAGAAAAAAATATAAATCTGCAAAAAATTTTGAACCCAACGCAAAAAAATTGGTCAAAAACAGACCAATAATGAGAAAGATATCACCTCTTGAAGTTTGCTCTCCTTTGCTGCTTTTGGGCGCCAAAATTTGAATTTAAATTTTCAAAATTTGAAAATTTTCCTGCCAAAATTCGAATTTTTGAATATTCTCCAGGAATATTCCAGAAACTTGCTCGGAAACGTGCCGAAAACTTCGCGCTTGCCGAAAAATATGAAACCTTAGAAAATTTTAAATATTTTTTTCCGTCTCTCGCTGAAAAGCGTTGTTTCTCATCGACAGTCGCTTCTTCGCCAGAAAAACCAGGTTTTGTCTGCTGTTTCACCGGGAATCAATTTTTGGTTCACCTGCACACGAATTTCGATGGTGAAATTCGTAAACTCGGGTGGCTGGCCGAAGGTCGATCACCATCCGACTGGTCTGGACTAGCCGGTCCTCCGCTGTGGCCGTCGACTACGTGGGCCTGGCACCTGCTGGTCGGCTGGCTGTCGGTGTGGCTGGCTGGCCGGTGGGCCTGCACTGGTCGGTTGACTGTCGGTGCGGCTAGCTGGCCGGATGGCTTGCGCTGGCCGGCGGGCCTGCACTGGTCAACTAGCCACCGGTGCGACTGGCTTGCCGATGGGCCGGTGCTGGTCTGGCTGCTGTTCGGTGGGCCGGTGGCTACTGCTGGCCGGTGTTGCCGGTGTGTGCTGCCAGCTGATGGCTGCCGATACTGGTGGCTGTCGTTGGTTGGCACCGGCAAGGCTGGTGGTCGCTACTGGTCGTCGGTGTCGGCTGCTGGTGGTCTTCGATTGCCAACTGTAGTCGACACTGCTGCTAGCAGCTATAGGCTTAAGCCTATGAAAATAAATTTCATGCATGACTCCAAATATTTTTTTTTTTCTAAATTTAAATATTAATATTAATAAGAAATATTAATATTAATATAATAAATTTATATCATGCACCTTTTTTTTTTTAATAAAATATTAATAATATTATTAATATTTTATAAAAAAAAATCTTTTTCACCCCAAAGATGAAAAATATTCTCATGCAAGGATGAATGAACTGGTTCAACTTGAACTCGCTGTTCTTTCTACAAGAGCTATTGGAATCTAACTTGAGTTCCAACTATGCTTCTTCTTGGCAAATGCCTCTTCTTGGCCACAACTTGGCCTCAAACTGGTGCTTAACACCTGGTGTAGGGGTAATTTCTCCCTCTATCACCTCAGCTTCACTTGTGTTGTGGGTGACTTCAAGCCAACTCCAAACAACACCTCCTAGGATCTGCAATGAAGTGGTAGCTCTCTCCTCCTTCCTGCATCTCCTGAAGCTAACTGATACCAATGATGTAGTAACAATAGTATGAAGCTATTTTATTCATCAAATGCACATAATATATAGGCATACATAGGAATCTTACGTAGGTTAAGTGGTTGCAACAATCTGCCACATATGGCCAACCACTTAACTAATGGTTAACAACATGCTAACCTAGGATGCCAAATAACTGCTAGAAGACAAGAGAGATCTCTAACAGCTAACAACACACCCAACAACTAAACAACCTATTTCCAACATGGGCATACTATGCCTCACGTGAATACAAAGTGCAAGAAATAGGAAATATAAATAATAATAAAATATTAACTTAGGCTTAAGTGGATAAGCCTAAGTTATCCTCAACAGTGGCTACTCCATGAAGAAGATATTTCACTAAAATTTTCTCAATAAATCTCTTGGGAATCCTTTCCCTACTACAATGTTTATGGACCTCTATCCAAAGGAGACACCAATCCCCTAAATCAAGTTCATGGATTTCTATCCATAGGAGAACTCCTTCTTCTCTGCTCTAGCTGGTGATCCTCTAGAAGACTAGTACCTCCACTACACTGGCTTGTGGATATCTCTCCACCGAAGACTCTTGTACCCACTTAGAAGACCTGTCCTCATTGCCCTGGCTAATAGATCTCTATCCAATAGAGATTGCTATCCTCTATTCTCTATCACCTCCAAAGCTCTATCTCAAATATGTAATAAACACAGTCCTTCAGTCTAGTACAAATCTGCTCAATCCATATCTTTGGTCTGGCACAAACCTGTCCTCAAATCAACACCAAACTTTGCTCTCAAATTTGCACCAAACTTTACTCTCAAATCTGCACTAAACACAATCCTTCGGTCTAGCACAAATCTATCCTCGATCTCTATCCTCAAGCCTTAACTCAAGGCTTGACTCAACTCTGTTGGATCTACCCCAAATCTTAACTTAAGGTTTGAACAAATAATTCAACTCTACTCTCAAGTATTCTCAAATACTTATCTCAAATATGCCTTATAAGCTTCCACAAAAGCTCACACTAATCTATCCATGAGTCCTCTCTAGAACTTGTCCAACTCTACTCCACAAGTCATCTCTAGAACTTGTTCAAATCTTCTCTACAATTCCTATCTAGAACTTGTCCAAATATGCTCAATAAGTCCTCTCAAGAACTTTCTCAAATCTACTCAACAAGTTCTCTCTAGAACTTTCTCAAATTTGCTCTATAAGTCCTCTCAAGAACTTATCCAAATATGTATTGTAAGCTTTCACAAAAGCTCACACAAAATCATTCCACGAGTCTCCTCAAAGACTTACCTTAAATCTGCTCAACAAGTCCACACAAAACTTGTCCAATCTCATAGAAACATAAAGAGAATTGTTAGAGACTCAATATGTTCTACACTTATCACAATGCTCAATTACTTTCAATCACTCTCTTAGAAACATAAGGAGAATTGTTAGAGACTCAATATGTTTCAAATACAACTCAATGCTCAATCAATTTCTCAACTCAATTTAGAATATAGAATA
Organism: Wollemia nobilis; assembly: GCA_028583015.1. NCBI lineage: Eukaryota > Viridiplantae > Streptophyta > Pinopsida > Araucariales > Araucariaceae > Wollemia > Wollemia nobilis. The sequence goes on from JAQPPZ010003936.1 coordinate 81,710, forward strand.
GTTTATTTTATGGAACTTGAACAATCACTTCACACATCCACTTGACTAGGCTCAACCAACTCTACTCAACCAATCACTCAATGAAACACCCCTTTCTTACAAACCCTAGTCCAAGCACATAAACACCAACTCAAAATGTTTCCAACAATACTCAACAATAAATCTCACATAACAATGATACTCATGATCTTTGCAAACCCTAGTTCAAGTTCTTTCCTAAACAACTCATTTCAACTACAATGCTTATAAAACAATATTCACATAGCAATGATACTCAAGTCCTAATTTAATTTCTTCACTCAATCAATAGCTTCAACAACAATGCTTATAAAACAAGGTTTTAACAACAATTATTTATTTTAGAAAACCTTGAAGTATTAACTCAACACACTCAATAGGAAACCCTAATCAAGTCCTTCTCACTTCAAACTTATTTTCCATAGAACCAATCAATCAACTCAACTATGGAATAATGTGCTCATACATTTTTCTTTATGATGAAGGGATCTCATAAATCTACCACAACCACAAACACTTCTATGCCAAACTCAAAGAGGTTAGATGATAAATATTTCTCACAATTTAATGCAAAAACTCAATTACACCTTATCACTCCACCTTTCAAAACAACCATCAACATACATAAAATATTTATCCAATAACACCTTATAATCTCCCAATTAAAATAAATTTAACATCCACCAAAATTAACTCAAAACCTCTTTAATCAGATCTAATAGTAAAAATAACTTTGGCAATGGGAAAGCCTTTTGGCATTCACTCATTTTGAGTGCCAGACTTGGAAGAAAGAGCACGAGGTTCTCTTAGTGTTCCAAGCATGTGTCTAGCACATGCGGTGGTCAAGCCCATGCCTAGAGCTCTTGAGGAGGCAGTGATTGTGGGTTCGAATCCTAGTAGTGGCAAAGGTATTTTAATTAAAATTTTATTTACCTAATGTTTTCTTAAGGTGTATTTTGGAGTTATAAGGGTTTATGAAAGGTTGTTTGATTGATAATTGATTTATGTTATTTGGAGTTATAAGGGTTTATTAAAGGTTTTTTTTATTGATAATTGATTTATGTTATTGGAGTTACAAGGAAAGTGGATTTGATTTTTGCGCTCACGATGAACACGCCAACCTAACCTCCATGTGAATCGATCGTGATCACTTCAACTCCCAATGCTCTTGTGAAACGCACAATGTAAATGGACCACCCTATCCAATGAGAGTGAGGCCTTAAGCCCTCCCTTTTTGTATTTTCCTTAGTGCTAAAAGATAACATGAATTTGTCTTCTTCCTCAACGATTTGCACAAATTTCTCTTTCTCTTGGTTGCATGAAATATTAATCGATGAAGGTAAATTTTAATGTCCTTTTATGTGGTATTTATACACGAGTTCCACCTTTTGCCATAGATGTCGGTGCTCCACTAATTTTTATGACGTCAGCGCTTTTTAAAACCTTTTATAATTTATAAATTATTTAAATTCTAAAAGAATTTAAATTTTATAAATTATATTTATAAATCTTTGAATTTAATAAAAAATTAAAGCCTTCCTTGAGATAAAATTTAAACCTTTATTTGTACTCCAGTGATTTGATGAAATTTATTTTGCCACCATGGTTTTAATAAAAACCTTAATTATGCCGTCAAGATTTCTAAACAAAAACCCTTATAAAATAATATTTTGTTATTTTTTCTTCAACTCTTCACATTGCTCCTAGTGTTAATGATGGTGTACTCTATGGTATTAATGACAACTTCATGTGTTCACTTTATCAATGAAAACTTTTCACCTTGACATCAATGACAACTAAATGAGCTCAAAATTTCCAATAATCTCCCCCTTTATCATTGATGGCAACCCAACTTCTTTTTACCAAAAATTTGGCATTTCCTTTGTTCTGCTCCCCCTGGGACATTGCTCCCCCTGGATCAATGCTCTCTCCTCTTTTATCAAATGCCAAATCTATCCCCATTACTAAAATCTCTGCCCATTTTACATAAATGGAAAAGGTTCACCTTTGGGGCTCGAGGCTAAGAATGAGTCTTTTAGCTTAGCCCCTCCCCCACCTCCTCTTGAGGTGGTTAATTCCAAGGTGGGAATATTTCTACTCCCAGAAAGCACTGTTATTTACCTTTATCCTCTTTTCTTCTTATATGATCCTTCTAATTCCTCTAACTGTTTCTTTCCATATTCATTTTCTTGTCCATGTTCCTATTCCTATTCCTATTCCTATTCATATCCATGTTCTTGTTCCTATTCCTATTTCTATTCTTGTTCCTATTCATGCTTGATTCTGGAATGTCTGCTCTACACCACTTTGTTGCATGACCATAATTATTGCACTTATAACACTTAATGTTATTATTCCTTGGAGGTGTAAATTTCTTAGGATTTTTCCTAGTAAAGTCATATCCTCTTCTCTCATGAACCCTGCAATTCATTGCCTTGTGACCAAATTGATTACATGAATAGCAATACCAATGGAAAAGTTATTTGTTCCCATATTCCTATATTTCATGTGTCATGCACTATGAATCCATGTGCCCAAACCTATGACATGAAAAACATATTCCATTGAAGTTTCCTTGTCTTGACCTCATTGATATCTCAGTCTCTCTTGACCTATTCTAATTGTTGTTCCATCTGTATCTTCTTTGTGCATTTTTCCTGTCCTTGTTGTACTTTTTGTTATTCAAATCATCCTCATATGTATCACTTTCCCTTACACTATCTTATTCTTATAAAGTTTCTTCTTCTAAAGTTTCTTTAGAACTTGAGGTTGGCTGTTCTTCTCATTTATTTTGTTCAAAACCAAGACCTATTTTATTTGTTGACCTTCTTTGTACCTTGATCATTTTATCCATAATATTTGAGCTATTTTTGAACCCTTTTATCTTGACTTTGGAGTCTTCTAAATCTTCTCTTAGTAGTGCCACTTCTTGTGCTAACTTTTCACATTCTAAGATCTTTGCTTCTAACTTATATTTGAACCTTTTTGCCTTAGCCTTTGATTTCTATAGATCCTCTATAAGTAGTATTCTCTCTTCATCACATTATTGAAACTGAAACTCAAGTTTAGAGTTTTTCTTTCTTACCTTATTTATTGTTTCAAGAGCATAGATAAGTTCTCCCTTGAGATCATATCCATCCTTTTATGAATATTCCTCCATTTATTTATCTTTATCCACATCTATATTTTCTATTGGCTTGTATTATGTAGGATCACCTACTTATTCTTCTAATACCATTAGAATGTTTTCATCTGGTCCTTCAAGTGCATCCTTATATTCATCATCACTAAAACTATAACCATCCCTTGTACAATTATATTCAATATGTCCAAAGTTATCACATCTAAAACACTTGAGAATTACTAGAGTCCTTTTCTTAACTTGTTCTTTTTCTTCAATCATAAATAGGACTTGATCTCTATAATTATCTAAAAAAATAGCATCACTATCACTTGAGTACTTACTTGCCTTATCCACATAGTAGCTCCTCTTTTTTCTTTGAAATAACTTCTTTCCTTGTCTATTTTTTCCATCCTTGCTTTTCTTCTGGTACCTGTATCTTTCTAATTCCCTGTTCTTGTGATCCTATTTTTCTTCACCATTGTTATTTTTAGCTTCTTGACAATCTATTGCAAAATGTTCATACTTTCCACAATTGAAACATTTAACAGATTTTAGATCTCTGGATCTTCTATAATCCTTATCTCTTTTATCATAAGTAGCTTCTTCATCAGTGGATGACCCATTGCTTGATTCTTACTTCTTACCCTTTATCTTCTTGATTGCTTTGAAGATTGATTCCTTTTGGGGAATAAGATCTTTAGTTCTTATATCAAATATTGTGAGTATACCAAGAAACATATCTCTTGTCAAAGTATCACCATCCATTGACACTTCTATAGAAAAAACCTTTTCACTGAATCTTTTTGGAAGAGTTATTAAGACTTTATCACAAACATCCGATTCATCAATCTTCATTCCAAGTCCTTGCATATCATTAACAACCTCATAAATTCAAACTAGATAAGTACTAATAATTTCTTCATCCTTCATTCTTAATGCTTCAAATTGTCCTTTGAGATTTCGTATCTTTGCTTTCTTGACACTTTTATCTCCTTCATATATATTTTGTAATTTATCCCACATTTCTTTTATAGTTTGACAATGCATAACTTTCATAGACTCTGTTCTATGCAAACCTCTTAAAAGTGCATTCATTTCTTTTGAATTATAGTGTTGTAGAAGCTTACCTTCCTTATCTATAGGAGGATTAATTAAGGGATCATATCCAAATTCAATTGCTTCCCAAATTTCATTGCCAAGTGCCATCAAGTAAATCTTCATCATCATACTCCAATATATATAGTCACTTCCATAAAATACTGGTGCTAAATTATCTAAGGACACATTCTTAGAATTCATTGTGTTCTTGTTAGATTTTCCTTCAAGTTGTTGAACTCTTATGAAGGAACCCACTCTGATACCAATTTAAGAACATAAGCTTATACTGAGAGGGGGGGTGAACAGTATAAGATAACTTTTTACTTTTCTTTCCCAATAAATATTATGTAATGTATAGATAGCAATATCAATAGCAGTAATCAAAGGAATGCATAAATCACCACACACAATAGAAACACCATAATTTACGTGGTTCACCCAATGTGGGCTACTCCACGAAGAAAATATTTCACTAAATTTTTCTCAATCAATATCTTGGGAATCCTTTCCCTATTACAATTTTTATGGACCTCTGTCCAAAGGAGACACCAATATCCTAAATCAAGTTTGTGGTTCTCTATCCACAGGAGAACTCCTCCTCTACTCTGGTTGGTGATCCTCTAGAAGACTATTGCCTCCACTACACTGGCTTGTGGATATCTATCCACTAAAGACTTTTATCCCCACTTAGAAGACCTATCCTCACTGCCCTAGCTAATGGATCTCTATCCACTAGAGAATACTATGCTTTATGCTCTATCACCTCCAAATATCTATCTCAAATCTATACTAAACACAGTACTTTGGTCTAGTACAACTCTGCTCAATCTCTATCTCTAGTCTAGCACAAACTTGTCCTCAAATATCCACCAAAATATACTCTCAAATCTACACTAAACATAGTCCTTCGATCTAGCACAAATCTATCCTCAATCTCTTTCCTCAATCCTTAAATCAAGGCTTGTCTCAACTCTGTTGGATCTGCCTCAAATATTAACTCAAGGTTTGAACAAATCAATCAAATTTGCTCTCAAGTCTTCTCAAATACTTATCTCAAATTTGTCTTATAAGCTTCCACAAAAGCTCACACTAATCTGTCGACAATTTCTCTCTAGAACTTTGTTGAGTGGTGTTTTCACCCAATTGTGAAAGCACACTCTCTGGTAAGATTTGGGTTCCAAAATCCCCTCTTGCAAAGAAGTTAAACAAACAACTTCTCCAAGGTTCTTGTTATATTAGCATTTGCATATGTGCATTAGTAATCTCAAATAAAGATATTCAATTGAAATGCTTGGAACACCTTAGTGGTTGCAAGTAACTGAAAACAAGGGGCACTGTTGGTTTATTTTACCATGAAACTTTAGTGATTGTTCATTGAACCCTGATAAAGTAAATGTGAGTTGGCCCTCATATGACCACGATGTAATGCTTTAATTCCTTTTATCTTGATGGTTTTAAGATAGATTTTATCTTGCATTAAATCCTCAATGATGAATAGGGTCTTCAAATGTAGCTTCAAAATGTCACTTTAACTTATCCCTCTTAAATGAAATCAAATTTTCATCAAGATGAACAATTAAGTGCTTTAAGGAAAAGACCTTCAATGTAGTACTCAAATTATCCCTCTTTCGTAAAATTGGAATTTTTATGAAGGATAATTTTAGGCCCAAAATGGAAATTTGTGAAAATGCCATAAAACATCACTCCTTCAATGAAATTGGAATTTCCATGAAGGGAATGTCATCATAGGCTCATGAATGCAAAACAAAACTGGAAAAATGAAATTTGACCTTAAAATGGAAAATTTCTATTTTTGGAATTTTAAAATCTGTAGCAAAACAGCAACTTCGATGAATTTTTAAAAATACAAAACAAGTCCGAAAATGAAATTTCAAAGTGTGTATTTGAAGTATGAATTATAATCTCCGCAATGGTGAAATCATTTTTAGATTTTGAAAATTTTTTAATGTTTTTTTAATGCCTGAAAATAGGAAAAATTTCTGAAATTAAAATTTTTGGAAACAGAAAATTTAAAGTTTGCATCAAAATAATTGTTGAAATGCAGCAATGCAAAAGCTCCTTCAGTTTGATAGCACCCCGTCCTGCAAAACCGAATACGTGAGAGTTTCATACATGCAACCTAGCATATTTGACCTATACAACACACAATCAAAGTAAACTAGGTGCTGACTCCAAGGATCCTAAATAATTTCCAGATTGCAGACATTCAAATGAAACAACCCAAAATAATGGCATCAATTTCACATACAAGTCTGAAATCTGAAAGGGAAAAATAAGACAATTAAAATTAAGCATGCAGAAAATTTCTTATTCTTTCTTGCTAACAAGGCCTGAAATTTCTGAATACAAGCTTTCACATTTCAATTAAAATCCAAGTTTTACATCTCAAACTCATGCCCCCTTTTGGCCATGCCAAAAAGTCTCCAGTCGGCCATGCCCAAAAAGGTTCCGTTTCCCCCTTTTTTTTCGTTTGGATGGCGTCTTTTTAAACAATTTCAAGACACCCCTCCTTTCGTTTCTGCCCCTTCGTTTTACTGTCTTTTCGTTCTCCAATGCTTCATTTCAAAGCCTTTCTTCCTCTCGAGAAAGTGGTTCTTTTTATCTTCTTTTTATTTCCAATGTTTTTCATTTGGACCGTTATGTTTCGCATAATATATGAACGCCTTCCTTTATACTCATAGGTGGCCCAATGATAATGCCTTATACCTCAGGCCCTTATATAATTGTTTTTTTTTTATTTAAAAAAAAAACTTTGCCTTGCCGCGGTCATATGCCATATGCGATGGCTACCTTAGTGACCCCTTTGATTATGCTCGACAGGCATCTTCGGTTACGAATATTTTATTTAATGATGGAGCCATCAGCATTATTAAGTATCCATGTGGCCAGCTCTGCCCGAGTTAACTGTATATTCCTGTTTATCTAACACGCCGTTGGTGTCTGTTTTGACCACCCTTGTCGCGTTGCAGTGCTTTGGAGTCGTCCACATCGTCCAACATGAACAGAATCCACAGATAGCATGCTACTGAAACCGCGCCGACTGGATAGCGCTCTCGGCAGACCTTCAGTCGGTTTTGATTTTGGTTTCCCTGTATAAAAATTTGCCGACACAGAAGGGCCAATTGGGCCGTGATCTCCATTTTCTCGTAGGTATTCAGCCTTCGCGTCCGTACTGGTGGGGTCCTCCTTCACGTCGCTGAGGATTGTTGGCTATCGAGCTATGCTTTACTACCCTCACTCATCCGATTCATCGTCTTTCCCAAGCAGGAATAGACGAGCCATGTCGCGCTCCAGCTTTTCAAGGCGGTCACGCTCGCGTTGGGCTTCAAGCATCCTCTGTTCGTAGCGGACCCTTTATTCTCGGACTTTCTTGCCGCCGCTCGTCCTGTTTCCACCTTGCCGCGGTCGTGAATGCCAACATAGCACCGGGAGCGAGCCCCGCCAAGTCGAACTGCTCCGTCCCAAACGAACTTGCCGTGTCCTCCGGTTGCGCCATCGTCAGTGGGTGCTGTCCCCGCACCTACCCTGACATTCGTCGTTGGTGCATTCCTTCCTTTCGTTGGACTCGTAACGGCTTGCTGGGTGTGAGTAGTTTTATCCAATTTGAAACCGGTGGCCTGGTCTATGCCATAAATCTGCCGTGTAAGTCGTTTCGGTTTTGTTGTTCACCTGGTTTTGTCGGTCACCGAATGCTGCCACGTGTATTCAACCGGTCCTGAACATGTCTGCCTGCTCCTGCAAATGACCCCGAAATTCCCGTCGGGCCTTTCTCCTTTGGCGGCAGCAGTCCGTTCGTCCACAGCAATCTCACCTCACCTGCACCAACAAAAACAAAGGGAATTAGCTTTTTTAAAAAACAAAATAAATTAAATATATAAAGTTAAAAACAAACTTTAAATTTACTATTTTAAAGCATAACCAAACGTGGTGAATGAAGCCCATTCACCACGTTTATTATTATATTTATTTATTTATTTTTTATTTTTATTGCCTTTTTATTGAGTAAATATTTCTTATACATATACATGATAAAAACGTCAAAAAAAATGTCAGCAACAATTTGACAAAAAACGTTAACAACAATTTGACAAAAACGTCAACAACAATTTGACCAAAAGTTGTCGACAATAAAAAATAGTCGACAAGAAAAAGTTGTCGACAATAAAAAATCGTCGACAAGAAAAAGTTGTCGACAATAAAATATCGTCAACAAGAAAATACTGCCAACAAGAACCGACAACAATTGCAAAACCTACGACAAAACGAAGGATTAGACAAAAATGAAATGTCAACACCCAAATATCAACAAAAAAAATGTGGGTCCCCAATTTTGGGGTGTGTTGTGGATCAACCACAACAAATGGCGACTCTGCTGTCAAATGCTCTTGAGCATTTTAGTGAGAACCCAACCTGAAACATATCACAAACTCGAAAACATGTGTTAGCACATAAGCAATATAACAAATGCCCAAAGATCAAAAGTACATGAATTATCAGAATCATCAAGTATTAGCTCAATGTGTGCAATGAATTTCTTTCCCTATCATTTGAAATTGATCAACATTCCATTATCAGTTTTGCATGAATGCATATGTGGGATGGTGAATGATTTGTGTACCCTAATGAATGTGCTAGGAGATATTTTTTTTTTTTCGTAAAAGGCATAGTCATTCTTCTATTATTATGTACAAGCATTCAAGATTGCCAAACCCTCTTAGGATCCACCAATTCATTACCTTATGTATCCCAAAGTTGGTTATGAGTCCCTACTATCTGGAACCCATGTGCAAGTGAATGTGAAATCAGAACTTTGGGGAATCGAACTCCCAACCAACCGAGATGAGAGTTTAACCCTATCCTTACTATTCTGATTTAGAGTTCATTACCTCACTTTAAGCAAAATAATTAAACCAATTATGGAAGAAATGGTCATGCTAGTCTAACCCTCTAGACAATCAGTGGTCTTGTTTTTTTTAGGCAAGACATGATGCCATGCATGGGCATATCTAACCCCACGATCCAAAACTTATCTTCATTTCTTTGGACCTTGGGGATGACTACCCATCCTTTGCAGAGGACAAGTAGTACGATCCTTACAATCCAATATAAAGATGAGATGGGAAAAATTTATTTATTATTTTTTTACTTCTTGGACCTTGGGGATGACTACCCATCCTGGTTAGGGACATGTAGTACGATCCTTACAATCCAAACTTTAGATGTAAATGGAAAATATTAATTTTGTTACTTAGACCTTGGGGATGACTACCCATCCTTTGCAGAGGACAAATAGTACGATCCTTACAATCCAAGACTGATTATGAAATGAGACATAAGAGCTTTGGGGAATCAGATTCTCAACCAACCGAGATGAGAATTTATGCCCTATCCTTACTACTCCATGTGGGTCAAATCAAAGCTTTGGGGAATTGGATCCTCAACCTAAGTTTGATGAGGATTTAACCCTATCCTTACTACTTTGATTTTAGGCTTTAAGCTCTATGGAAGTGGTCAAAACCACTGTTTTAAGGATCATGTTGCATAATAGGATAGACATGAAAAACTTCTTTCGCCCAACCTTTTCCTCCAAGTTAGGTTTTGATCATTTTGCTCAAGATCCTTTTTAATGTATGAGACGTGCTTGGTTCTAGATATCTCAAGACTCAGTTTCCAACCTTAGGATTCACTTACATATATGTTATAACACAACCCTAAGAGGATTTGACATACTTTAATGGCTTGTACCTAAGATGCATATGTAACTAAGATGAGATGTATGTAGGGTGAGATGGAACATGAATGCATTATTTTTTTTTTTTTTTGAATTGCAAATGAAATGATTTGTCATGCAAAACTGACTCTTTCATGTATCACAAAATCAAACAATATAACTTAAGATGTTTATGTTACTTGTGGAGCTTTTACAAGACAATTCCAATATTTCATATTCTCCTAACCTTAAGCATAAGTTGACATCTCAAATTTATCAAAATATGTCAAATAAAATCAAACACACGACTTAAATCCTAATCCAAATAGCAATCCCAAAATGAAAACTTGAAAACACAAACCAAAACCCAAAAAACCAAAATCTATATACAAATGTACAATATAATACAAGATGATGCAAAGCTTGGATTATCACTTTCCTGGATCCCAAACATGATAAGAACATTTCAACAAAAATATAACATGATATGCATGCCAAATGTTGTGGGAATCCAACACAAACAAGACTAGACCAAACAATGCAACCCACTTCAACTTTCCTCTCTCACCCCACCATTCAAATTTAGTTCCATTAGTATTCTCATAGGTGGGATTCAAATTCTCAAATTGATTAGACAATGATTGATTTTCAATTTTATTATGTCTATTCTCTAAAACTTCCATTTCAAAAGTCGATCTTTGATTTAGAATTAGGCTATCTTTTTCAAATATGCAATTTTGTAAGTAAGAGCCTATTTCTACAAATTTCAAAGCCAAATCATTTTCCAAATTTGTAGGCCAATCAAATTTGTGTAACATTTTGCAAGCATCTAGGATATTTACTAACTTAGGATCATTAACAGTCTTCATCCTAGATTCAATTATTAATTGTTGATGAATTTGGTTTAACAATTCAAGCGCATCAACTTCTTTTCCATTCATTAAAACCATGCTATTAAAGGCGTGATTAAAAATTATACCTTGTTTTTCATTTACCTTTAATGACATTTCATCATAAACATCAATCAAATTCAAAACATGGTCATGCAAATTTTCACCCAAATGTTTTTGGTCAAAGTGTATGTCCCATGATTCATCTTGATGATCCTTCATTTGAGTTGCTTCCAATTGATCAATCTCTTTGTCATTTGGTTCTAATTCTTTGTTCACTATCCATGGTATCTCTTCATGTGAGGTGGAAGTTTCAACATCCTGCAAATCAAGTGAAATATGAGTTTCATCTATAAAAGTGTGAGAAAAGAATGCATTATCATACCTCCCCCAACCATTATAAAAATTATCTTCCAAATTTGAGGGATGAAACTCCATGGTATTTGTGACATGATCTTTTGATTCATTCATAAATTCTTTTCTTTCTTTGTCCTTGGCAATAGGATCATCATAATCTTCCAAAATTTGATGAGATTTGAAACCCTCTTCCAAAACATCCTCAAATTGTACAGGAGTTGTAATATCTTCCTTTGAGTAGGCAATTATGTTGTCCTGTATATCAATTGGCACACAAGCTTCATTAGTAGTTTTGGAGAGAGTGTAGTCTTCCCACTTCTTCCAAGCATCATAATAATCATCTTTCAAAATCAAGTGGTGACGTTCAACTACTTCTTCAACATCTTCCAATTCATCAATGTGTTTCTCATCAAATTCATCTTCACCTTCCTTAGATGGTTCAATTATTTCCAAAAGTGGGTTATTTCTTGAATTCAAATTTATAAGGCTATCATTGTCCAAATTAGTAACCCATGATTCAATTTTATCACAATTTGGAGGGTGAAGAATTTCTTGATCTTTAATTGTACACATCTCATCAATAGCATCTTCCAAGAACAAGTGGTGAAATTCTATCATGTCTTCAAATTCATTTATTGGTTTTCTCCCAATTTCACTTTCAACCACTTCATTCAATTCTATAGTGGGTTCCATCTTATCACATATATCAAACATTGTTGAACTTAGAACCCCTTCATCTAGATAATCATGTATCTCTACATGATCCTCACTAGTGGATGTTGTCTTAGCAATTTGCACCTCCTCTTGGACTACATCTAAGGTGGTTGTAAGATTTGGATATTCAAATTCATCCCCTTGATCATTTACCTTAGATATCATTGGAGTGGAGGGTGCTATGTTTGATGGTTGGTGTAGGTTGGCATCAAAAGGACTATCTCTCATATGAACATGTTGTGCCTTTTCTTCTTCAAGACCTTGTCGTTCTATCTCTTCTAAGACCTCCTGGATTTTCCCTAGGGACAAACCACTCAGTTTTTCCTCAATGAATGAAGCAAGTGTGGGGTGTATGGCTCCTAGGTATACTTCCATGGCTTCCTCCTCTGATGTGCCAAAATTTTCCCACATTTGGGAATGCAACTCATGAAATCTTCCATTGAAATGACTCCAGGATTCATTAGGCTCTTTACATATGGAGGTAAACTGATTTTTCAGGATTTCTAAGTCAACCTGATTACCAAAGTGATAAAGATAGGCTGCTTCTAATTGTATCCAAGAAGTCCTAACCTCCATGGGTAGTTGGCAATACCAAAAGAATGGTCTATCATCCAAAATGTATGCAAATAACTTACAAGCCACCTCCTCATAGAAAATCTGAAATTGACATAATGCATCCTTGTAGACATGCAGTTTTTGCAAGTATCCTAGTGGCACCTCTTGATTAAAACACCGTAAAAAATCCAATAACATTGTAGGAATTTGGTATGGTACCACAGGTATAGACAAACCCTTATAATGATCCTCTAATATTGATACCATTCTCTCTCTTAGAGACACTAGTTTTTTTCTTAAGGATACCCTTTGCTCCTCAAGTGTTGCCATTAGTGAACTTAAAATGTACTCTTAGAACCAACTCTGTTGAATATTCAACCTGCAATGTATAAACAAAAATCACGTTAGCATCAAAGAAGAGATGTATTCCTTGGAATCAAATGAAAAGTAATTGCATGAAATAACACTTTGTTAGTCAAGACCAAAATTTTCAAAATTAAATTAAATCACTTTATTTTTGTATGAACAATCCAAATGTGTTGTAAAGCTCTTAAGCAATTTTAAGCATTTAAAATCATGATGAAATAAACCGTTTCATGCCCTCCTTCTAGCGCCAATTCGTTGAGTGGTGTTTTCACCCGATTGTGAAAGCACACTCTCCTGTAGGATCCGAGTCCTAAATCCTCTCGCTTGCAAAAAAAACAATTTCTCCAAGGTTCTATTATGCTAATTTTTGATTATCAATGATGCTGTTTAAAATGAAATGCTAAGAACACCTTAGGGTTTGCAAGTGGATGTTAACAAGGGGCACTGTGGTTTATTTAATTTTGAAAGTGCAATGGACACTAAAAATCCATCAGAATTAAAGATTAAAACAAATTTTATTTTAGAGTCCATTGCACTTTTAGAATTAAATAAACCACAGTTCCCCTTGTTAACATCCACTTGCAAACCCTAAGGTTTTCTTAGCATTTTATTTTAAACAGCATCCTTGATAATCAATAATTAGCATAATAAGAACCTTGGAGAAATCGTTTTTCTTTGCAAGCAGAGGATTTAGGACTTGGATCCTACAGGAGAGTGTGTTTTCACAATCGGGTTAAAACACCACTCAACAAACTTGTTCAACTCTACTCCACAAGTCCTCTTTAGAACTTGTTCAAAACTGCTCTACAAGTCCTCTCTAGAACTTGTCCAAATCTTCTCAATAAGTCCTCTCAAGAACTTGCTCAAATCTACTCAACAAGTCCTCTCTAGAACTTGCTCAAATTTGCTCTATAATTCCTCTCAAGAACTTATCCAAATCTATATTGTAAGCTTTCACAAAATCTCACACAAAATCAGTCCATAAGTCTCCTCAAATACTTACCTCAAATCTGCTCAATAAGTCCACATAGAACTTGTCCAATCTCATAAAAACATAAATAGAATTGTTAGAGACACAATACGTTCCACACTTATCACAATGCTCAATTACTTTCAATCACTCTCTTAGAAAGATAATGAGAATTGTTAGAGACTCAATATGCTTCAAATACAACTAAATGCTCAATCACTTTCTCAACTCAATTTAGAATATATAATAGTTTATTTTATGGAACTTGAACAATCACTTCACACATCCACTTGAATAGGCTCAACCAAATCTACTCAACCAATCACTCAATGAAACATCCATTTCTCACAAAGCCTAGTCTAAGCACATAAACACCAACTCAAAATATTTCCAACAATGCTCAACAATAAATCTCACATAACAATGATACTCATGATCTTTGCAAACGCTAGTTCAATTTATTTGCTCATCAACTCACTTCAACTACAATGCTTATAAAACAATATTCACATAGCAATGATACTCAAACCCTAATTCAAGTTCTTCACTCAACCAATGGCTTCAAAAAAAATGCTTATAAAACAAGGTTTTAACAACAATTCTTTATTCTATAAAACTTTGAAGCATTAACTCAAAACACTCAATAGGAAACTCTAATCAAGTCCTTTGCACTCTAAACATATTTTCCAAAGAACCAATCAATCAACTCAACTATGGAATAATGTGCTCATACATTTTTCTTGATGATGAAGGGATCTCATAAATCTGCCACAACCATAATTAGATGATAAATATTTCTCACAATTTAATGTAAAAACTCAATTACACCTTATCACTCCACCTTTCAAAAAAACCATCAACATACATAAAATATTTATCCAATAACACCTTATAATCTTCCAATTAAAATAAATTTAACATCCACAAAAATTAACTCAAAACCTCTTTAATCATATTTAATAGAAAAATAAACTTTGGCAAAAATCAAATCCACTTTCCTTGTAACTCCAATAACATAAATCAATTATCAACAAAACAACCTTTAATAAACCCTTATAACTCCAAATAACATAAATCAATTATCAATCAAACAACCTCTCTTAAACCCTTATAACTCCAAATAACACCTTAAGAAAACATTAGACAAATAAAATTTTAATTAAAAATACCTTTACCACTACTGGGATTCGAACCCACAATCACTGCCTCCTCAAGCGCTTTAGTCACGGGCTTGACCATCACATGCACTAGATGCATGCTTGGAACACTAAGAGCACCTCATACTCTTTCTTCCAAGACTAGCACTCAAAACGAGCACGTGTCAAAAGGCTTTCCCCTTGGCACTCACGACAAACATGCCAAGCTAACCTCCATGTGAATCGATAGTGGTCACTTCCACTCCCAATGCTCTTGCAAAATGTACGCTGCCAATGGACCACCCTGTCCAATGGGAGTAAGGCCGTAAGCCCTCCCTTTTAGTCTTTTCCTCAATGCTAAAAGACAACACAAATTTATCTTCTTCCTCAACGATTTGCATGAATTACTCTTTCTCTTGGTCACATGAAATATTAATTGATGAAGGTAAATTTAATTTTTTTTTGGAATGGTATTTATACATGAGTTCCATATTTTGCCATATACGTAGATGCTCCACTAAGTTTGATGACGTCGACGCTTTTTAAAACCTTTTATAATTTATAAATTATTTAAATTCTAAAAGAATTTTAATTTTATAAATTATATTTATAAACTTTTGACTTTAATAAAAAATTAAAGCCTTCCTTGAGATAAAATTTAAACCTTTATTTGTACTCTACTGATTTGATGAAAATTATTCTGCCACCATGGTTTTAATAAAAGCCCTAATTCTTCCATCAATATTTTTAAACA